>JAMXBB010000005.1:43972887-44135399 GCA_024138015.1 Lumnitzera littorea | reverse complement strand
TATAAATACATATATGTGTGCCATGAGCATTAAGAGGGAAAAATAGGTTAATTTATAAAATTTAATAAATTATAACAATAGATATATATATGTATAAATATTAAATAATATTACAAAATTGCAAAAATTAAAAGAATCCATAAAAAGGACATGTGGACCAATGACAAGCTACAACGTTAGCATCCTCATTCAAGCAATTAATTTCACAAATTATAATAACTATAATAAAATAATAATAATAATAAATTAAATTGGAAATTATAAATATAGTAAAAAAAGGTTTAGATGTGAATTTAACCTTAAAATAATATAATAAGTAAATAATTATAAAATAGACTTAAAAATAAGAATATTTCAAAAAAATTAACTAAGAAATTTATTGAGTCCCAATTCCATAAAGAAAAGCTTAAAATGATAATTTATAAATATTTGGTCAAAATAATAAAATTTGTAATATTTTAAGATCATAATGAAAAATACAAGTTACAATGTAAAAAACGAATCATACTATGTGAAAGTACATTAAAAAATGATAAAAATCAACTATAAGTTCTTAAAAATCAAAGTTAAAAGAAAAAAGCCAATATATGATTGATGAAAAAGCTAAAACCAGGAATTTTATACAAATAAATAGTTAATCTAGGTAGTTATTACTAAGTAAGTATATAGATTAGTCATTTTACTTAAATACTCATTACCTTTCATGTTCCCTAAATGTCAGGTGATCCAAAAATAGATAATGACTTACCAAGCGAACTATTATGATTGTTGATAGACCCTATGGTTGAGTGAATACTCTCGATGACTATATTTGTTTTGTACTTATAATTAGTATACCTAAATTTTATATATTAATAAATTGATGCTTAAGGTTCAAGAATATGCACGTGATTACATACTAGTTGCTTGTTGTGCAAAATGTAGTTAAATATGGTAACTGAAGAATCGATGGTATGATTATTCCTTGTATGATTTGAATAGTGTATTGATATTGGTTGATTACCTAATAAATTGACTTAATCATATTCGACTTATCTTACATTAAATGAATCATGCATAAACACAAACATTGCATATAATGTTTCGGCCATCATCTTCCATAGATGGTAATGAAGGGCTTTGTAGGGATAGGAATCCCATATGGTTAGTACAGTGCAAAAGCATTAGTATAACAAGACCCTACTCTTGACTCGTAGGTTTACCTAGTACTAGAGATGCTTAACTATAAATGGCTAAGGATCGAGTCTAAAGAACATTGCTTAAGGTGTGAGTATAGACTACGAAGGTCACCTCATCGCTAGATTTAGGAATTTATGTACTACTAGATTTTGAAAATAAAAACATATTTTGTAAAATATGAAATTTCTATATACAGTTAAAAACTTAAGTGCTAAAACCTAGTTGTAATTGATGTCGATGTATCTCCAACTCTTACCTTGGAAAGTGTTAAATCTAATGTTGTATGCAGCACTAGTCAACCGCATATATTGTTTGGTATATTACTTGTTCATGCATTTATATGTTTGTTATTTAATTATATGATAGCTTGCTTAACAATATAATAGGAGAGATGATTCACTAAGCTCTTATATCTTACTTCGCAATAGTTTTCTCTTACAAGTTAATAGATAACTGGGCATAGCTTAAGAGGCAAGCGTTGAGTAATAGTGTTGAGATGTCTTAGAAGGTAAAATCTAGAGATAGATTGTATAGTCGGTTTTGAAACATTACATGTAATTACTATTCTTATACTCAGATTTTGTAACCTTGGTAAATTTAGATTTTAGATTCTTACTACCTGATCTTATTGTTTGGTAGGAAATATAAATTCCCTGCGATTCTTAAGAATTGTGGAATATTGGATATCCTTAGTTATTTATGTAATACGATAAGTTAATAAATTAAAAATCGAAAACCTTAGTGACTAATTAATTAGAATTATATAATCTCTAACTTGTAAGGTAGTTTTCGTATTATGAGTACACACGTGATATGAAAATTTTGGGTAATTCTATTAAACTTCTCCTAAGGTCATGACAAGTCAAAATTAACTATTTTTGCTCGAGGCACCATTGTACAAATTCATTCAGGTCCTTATCTTTGAAAATACTTTCATTTCTATTCTTCCAAATGGCTTAAAGAGAAAATAGGAACTTAGTTTACTAGGGTGGTTTCCTTTTACATTCCCTCGCCTTGTTTCTAGTAAAGGAAGCATTTTACTTAATCCATTGTTGTAGAAGTTGATTGAAAGATGATGAGTTCTTAATTGTACATATTTTACATAGTGAATTTTGATAATTTTTCTTGATATTTGAGTTTATTTTTAATAAAAAAAATACTTAATTGAGTAAAATTTTGTTTTTTAGGTTTTTGAGATGATCTACATGAGAAAATGAGAAGATAGAAATAAATTTCATTCGAATCAGAGCTAAAATGAGCAAATTATAAAGGTTTGAAGATTAACACAGCCGAATAACATGATTGTGTTGTTTCCTAGCAAAATTAGAGTTAATTTTCAACCGATACAACTTAGGACATAACCAAAAGACATGACCATGTCGTTGGTCGTGTCGTTTCCATTTAAAAAAAAAAACTAAGAAAAGAAAGAGACAAACATGAACTGTAGCCCAATATACAACCAAAAGATACGGTTATGTCTTTTTCAAACGGCTTATTTTTTTTATCTCTTCCTATATAAAGCCTTATTAGGATTTGTTTAAAGAAGAGAACTTTTTAGCACAAAATTAAAGAGAGCTTTTCAAGACAAGAACACTCAAGGAATGAGATGATCATCAAGAATCCAAGATTTAAGATTTTATTTTATTTAGACTTCATGATTTTCTTTCATATAATTTTCTACTCTTTGTTTTTAGATTTTTATTTTGTAATGTATACTAAGTAGATCTTTGGTAACCAAATCTTATAAAACTTAGATTTATTCATGTAATATAATTAGTATTTGATTAATTTAATTTTTAATCTTTTTTTAATTCAACTATGTTTGCTTCATAATTAAGTTAATATTTCCGTGGATAATAATATCGAGTTTGATATCTTATAAGAGAATCGAAAGATTTCTTATAAGATTAGATCTAAATATAGGATGAAGATTATTACAAGATTAGAGATAATTTACAAGATTCTTTCAGAATTTTCACTTAAAGCATAGAGAATTCATTGTTCAATATTACAATCTTAAATCATGCTATTAAGAAGAGATTCTAATAGGTGATTCTAGGATTAAGATTAATTGGCTTGAAAAAGTGATTAACTTTAATAGAAAATTCTCTCAATAAAAAAAAATTAAAGATAGGAAAATCACATGTTTGATTTAGGGGAAACAAGATCTAGGTACAATATTGAATCTTGAATTAATTTCAAATTGAATTGCTTTCTTATTAATTCTTGAATTGCGTTTTAGTTAATCTTCAAATTAGTTTTACTAGTAATTTAAATTTACATCTTTAAGTTTCTTGAAATTTAATTTATTGGTTAGATAATAGAGATTTAGTAAATACTAGTAGTCAAAATCTTTGAGGAATCGACTTTTAAACTTATATTTGCTATATTATAATTGATAGGTATGCTTGCTTATACATCAAAAGATCAAAGAAAATCACTTTGTATTGTTGGTTGTTTGCCAAAATTCTCAAACTTTTGGATAGTCCTTTAGGATGTGTTCAACAGTTTTTGTTTATTATTTATAGTGAATGCATGTAGTATTCATTTGGACCCATCTTCTACATACTTCAGTTTTAGTGGGAATTGAGTTATGAAGAATTCCTTAGACAAAAGTTTTTATTTTTGGAATTGTTAGCATTTTCCAAAACCAATTCCAACTCTCCATAGGCATCTTAGGCTGATATTTTTCCTTAAGCAGCTGCTTAGACATGCTTTAATGAAAATTTCTTATTTTCACTTACCTTCCATGCCACATCTTCCCTATTTGTTGCGATTGTGTTAAGAAAGATATTCCCTAACTTGGATTTATGGTAATTCGTAATCAGAAAACCAATGAGTTCTTCATTCCATACATTAAGCCCTACTAATAGTTAAGTTTTTAGCCCCTTCAGGTAATGGTCCAATAAAGAAAGTCCTTAGGATACTTTTGGTACATCAATTGTGTAAACATAATAGAGTCATGGTACCATGTCTTATAGAATGCTTAACATGTTGCTTTATCCATTGTAGCTCCTTAAAGATACTTTTGGTTGTTACATTTAATAGTCATCTTTCTTTCTTGCAACTTTTGTATTTGTCTCTCATTACCTTGGCCCATAGTTTTTTCCTATAAGTGCTTACTAAGCTAATTTGATCAAACAAGCTTTATTTCTTAATTTGAGGTCATGCAAACCTAAGCCTCCAATATCTTTTCTCTTTTTTAGTAAAATCCCAATTCATCTAATGCATTTTCTTTGCATGTCGTGTCAATCCCCATAGGAAGTCTCTTGTCATAACTTCCAATCTATTTAGGATAGCGTGTAGTATCCTACAAAATTGCATATAGTAATTTATTGTACACTCAGTGACATGAATTGCATGTTGCATATAATGTAAATCATTGATGAACATTTAACATAATTTATGATTATTGAAGCTTTTTCAATATTGAAGCCAATTAATGAACTTAGAAAAGATAATTTATGTAACCAAGAAAAAAAGTGACAAATTTATATATATTAAAAAATTTAGAGTGAACTTGAATCGAGTTACTTCTTATTGAAAAATAAAAAATAAGCGAGATATTTTACCTTTAAACTCTATTGACATTTTATTCTAACCTTATTTACCATTTCTCTTTTGTTATCTTTAATATCTTTTTAGCCTTTACGATCTATCCATTATCAACTTTTATTTCTTAAGTAAATCTGCTTGCCTTTACAATTTCTGAAAATGTAATATCACTTTGATTGTCTTTGATTCTTACCTAATGTTCCTCAATCAAACATTAATATTTGGTTGAAAAATCTAATAGGTATTAATGTTGTCAATTAAGTAATTTGACCAAACTAAATCAGACTAAATTATATTTAAAGCTGTTTAGTTTGTTAAGGATTTGAATTAAACTGTTTTAAATGTCATCTAGTTTAGTTCAACCTTCAAATAAAATCAAATATAATAATAAACATCTTATGAGCAAGATCAGATATTAAAGTATAGGGTATAATGAGGTTACCCACTTATTCCTAAGCTCACAAGAATCCATTTTATCCCTCTATCTCTCCATTACCAAAGTTTATGGTTAATATATATATATATATATATATATTGAAAAATTGCGAGGTGACTCCCTTATATTTTCTAAAAGTTTACTTTTACCTCTTACATTCCTAAACGAGCATTTCCACAGTCGAATTATTTAAAAACGCTTGCGTCTCTAATGATCATAGTTTCCTTTAAAAAATTTATAAATTAGTAAAATAAAAAAAAAAATTGAAAGGTATCAATTGTATATCGAAAAGTAAAAGCTAATACATAATGGAAAATAAAGAATCATCAAAACAATAAAATTTAAGTTAAAACCACTAGAATTGAAAATAATAAAAATTTAGAAATAAAAATAAAAAGGTGATCTATTCGAAGGTTGGTTGATGATGCTAGAACTTTGTTCGTCAGTTGTCTTCGTGGGTTCTGTAACGTCCTTTTTTATTTTATCTTATATTCATAAACTTTATATACTATGATTTCATTTTCACGTGCTTTTAGGTTAGATTTTATTAACTAAATAATTTCTAGTTATTTGTTTTACTTTTGTTTTATGGTTTTACAGCGTTGTCTTTTTTTTTTTTTTTTATTGTTTTCCACTAATCTACAGTATAAATCTGTAAAATATAGGATATGGATGTACGTCACTAAAAGATTCTAAGTTTAAGCAATCATTTTGAAGGTCAATAGATACATAACATATAAAGGTAAGAGGTTTTCTTATAATCTATTCTTAAGTTATTTTATACCACATTAGCTGTGTAAGTTTAGGTACAAGAAAGAATAATTAGGGCTAATTATGAATGCACCCCAAATTATTAATCATATGTAGATAGATCTCTTTAATTTCTAAAAAGTGATTTGATCTCTCCCATAATTTATGAAACTATGTAAATAAGTCCTAAATTATTGCTTAGACCTCAAACTGTCTGAAACTAAAATTATTATTAATAGCGATAATTTAAAAGTTGTAGTAAATGATTTCAGATGTATATGCAATTTTCAAAAATACCAAGCTTAAAAAGACTATCCACATTTGATTAATAAAAAAGGGATGTATTTATAATTTAACTTGAGAAAGTATTACCATATCATAGCTCAGATATTTCTTTGTCGTCGGTTTTCGTTGTTAATTATTTTGAAAGGACCATAGGAGAAATCGAAAAAGAAGTGCAGCGGGACGGTGGATTGAATAATTAATTTAATTAATATATAAGTGTAATGAATTTATTATGCGTGACGCATGATTATATATACATATTAAATTCCATCCATGTCAGATGCCGTTTCCCCCACGCACTTCCTGTGAAAATAGTGGACAGTGCAGATACCACGTACATCATTTTTATTTTCTGGAACACGATTTAGACATAGATGCTTTTTCTGTCATTGCTCGTTGGTATTTCATGGCGTGTTGGCAAATGCTTGCGAAGATCCTTGCAGGACACGTTAATCCCACTAAAAGGAAAAGGAAAACTAACTTTAACCAAATTTCAGACAAAGGTTTTGGCTAAAATTTCGATATATATAAAAATTTATAGCTGTTATTATGATTTTCTTAATATGGTAGTAGATATATCAATTCTTATTTAATTTTATCTACCATTAAGGTTTATACATGTGTAATAAATCTTTTTTTTTTTTTAATTTGATTAGCTGTCCATGTGTTACGTTAGCACAAAGTAGTGTAATGTCTCGCCTGTCTAAAAACATCATAAATAATCTTTAGTATTAAATTTAGTTAAAAGGTTTGGAAGTAATAATTGTATACAATTTGGAGAATGGAATAGTGGTTACAGTAAATGGGATGAAGACAAATTATTTGTGGCAGATTTATAGAGATATATATCTACTGTTCCTTTATAATAATACCTATGATATAGAGATAAAAAAAGTTTATTTTTCGTAACAATCCCTTGAATAATTGGTTTACTTAATCATTTATCATTTTTTAGTATCCGACTATCAATAATAGGAGTGTAACATCCACTAATATCTTCATTAATCAAGTACAATAATGCGTATATAATATGTGATGGAATTTAACTTTTTGATTATCTACATATATATAAATATATAATATTAAAGGGGATAGGTATATTGGTGTCTTCAAAATATATATAATAATTAAATAAATAAATAAAATATAAAGGTTACAATTAGAGAAGTTATCTTAAAAAACTAGGAAGATAACTTCTNCTAGGAAGAGATGAGCGATTTTAAAGAGTTTGAAATTTTGAGAATTTATTTGAGGTGGTTTTGTGGAAAAATGTATTTACTCTTCGTCAATAAATCATATATATATATATATATATATGTCTAGACCTAGAGTTGATTTGAAACCAGCCTGAAATCAGCTTAGAACTATTAAGCCACAAGCCGAGAGGTTAAATTGGTACCGACCTAGTAGTTCAATGGGTTGAGTTAATTTTTTGATTTGTGAATTGGTCAATTTTTTTTTAAATTTTCATTTAGTTAAGACAAATATATTCTCTTATCTTGATTTTTAATTTGAAAAAAAAAAAAACTATTAATACATCACAAGAAGTTAATGTTTTGACTATTTTATCTATTAATTGCTAAGCACAAGATTAATAATTTGCACTTTAAAAAATGCAAGGAAGTTTCTTTATATAGGCAACAATTTAAGGAAAGGTTGCTAATATAATCAATGTAGGATTAGACTTATGATCGGTAATGCTTATTGTGATATTTCATTACTTCAAAAGAAACTTTAAAAAATAATATAATTTATGTGGGAGTGAGACTAGTATTGTAAAGACAACGGCAACTATCTATTATTTATAATACAATTGTCTTTTTATATATAGTATAAATATATTTATTAAACTTTTAATAGTATTAAATTATAAATACACTTACATTTTTTTTAAATCATTAAAATATATTAATTTATAAAAGTAGTTGCTCTTTGAAAAGTTAGGTAAGATGATATGAAGCTTGTAATATCTTATACTGCAAACTACTTTAGTAATTAAACTAATGTATTTTATACCATGACTATCTACTTTTATCAACATCCAAATATACAAAATTTAGTAATTCTTTTCTCATAAACTCATATATATTATTTGGTTTCCATATTAACTTATAAATATAAATAATAATAGATATATTTAATTTGATTTTAGATTTTAATTAGAGTAAATACTTACATTTAATTTATCTGAACTTGTATTTTTTCCTTTTTTTTTTTTTTGGTTAGAATCGACGAGTTGAACCACTAGTCCTTGGACTTGGGCTTAGACTTGCCAATTTAGCTAATCAAGCACATTGAACTACACCGACCCGTTAAGCTCGATAGGTTAGGCTACGATTTAAGCTCATGGCTCACTAGTTTAAGCTGATTTTGCTCTGATTCACGAGCCAGAGCCAGCTCTTCCTTAAGTCAATGTTTATCTAGCATAAAATGAAATGCATAATTTTTTCAATCATTTGTTCATTCTTTTTTTTTTTTTTTTTTTTTTTGTTATCGTAACAAGAGTATAGCATTGACTGGTGTAGATAAATACCATTAAGCATTAGAAAAAATTTATAAAAGGATCAAGTTTTGATCCTATAAGTAGACTTAACCACTAGGCTAACCTAGTCCTGAACTGGCTTAGCGATTGAATCTTTTTTTTTTAATATTTAATTTTTTATTAATTTTTTTAAATACATTAATAAATTCTAATAACGTGACATTATTTATCTCTCTTTTTTTAAATATACTAATTCATTAATAATTTCTAATTTTTTTTATTAATTTTCAACTTAATGTGATTTCAACTTTTTTATTTTTTTTCCTCAAATTTTATCTTTTCTGCATATTTAAGTTATTATTATTTGACAAGTTTTACAAAAAATAACTTACATTAACTTAAATTAAATTTTCAATCTATCATTAACACACAATTAATTTATAATTAGTATGATGATATTATTTTTAAAAAATTGTTCTTCATCACATGAAAAGGAGGTAGTTTTGAAATGTTATGACTTAATGTATATTATTTAATTATTTTTTTTCTAATTAAATTGCTTCCCTTCTCTCTTTCTTTCTTTCTTTCTTTAAGGGGTGAGCTGGTTGGGCCAACTCACTAATTCAATGACAGATCAGCTTGACGGTTCCGTCCTTTTGAATGGCCTAAGCCCTTTGAGCTCAGTGGTTTAGCCTAACCTTCTACGGGCCAGAGCGATTCATAATCTGACCGAGATGGTTTCAGGTTGATTTATAATTCGGAACTGGCTCTTACATAGGTTTACCTACAAGTACGATATTCCAATTTGTGTTAATGGCTTGTTATATTGTAATATGATACAAATGTGTCCAAGTCTAACTTTTATACCTTTTGTATATAATTAGGAATATGTACATTTAGTGTACATACCTCAAAATAGAGAAAACTTAAGTAAAATACTATTACTTTTATACTACAATGTTCTCTTCTTTTGACACAAAAATCCTCTTTCAACACTAATAATTAGGAAATTCTACAATAACATAACAAAATAGTTTATCGTATCCCATTTCAGTAACTCATATTTGGTAAAAAATAAAATTGTTAATAGTTTTCATTTTATTATTCATTACATAATTTATTGAAACGGATATAATTTACCATAACATTAAGATAACATTACCGTAGATATCCCCAGCATTTCTTCGACAACATCCTTCAATTTTGATAACAAAAAGTGAAATTTGAGGAAAACCTACTTTTAATATTTTGTTTAATATTATATATATATATGTATTAGTTAAAATAATACAATTACTTAAGAGAGACAAACCTAGATAAAGGTGAAAGGGTTCTAACTAAATATGGGGAAGGGTCAAGTTTGGTCTAGAAATCATATTGGAATTGGCTTGAGCCCAATTACCATGGACTTGAACTATGGCTTGACCCATTGATCATAGTAGGTCAGCATAATTCAAGGCTAAAGGCTTGCCATACTAATGGGTCAAAATCTGGATAAGTGGACTAGTGGTTCAACTCACTAATCTGATTCATCAATTAAAAAAAATAGAGATTTAGTTGCATGAAGCAATCTTTCAAGGCCCATTAAGTGTCACAATAGGTGACAAGACAACAAACACTCCAAAAGCCATCACCTCTGCAACTTCATAAAAAAAAAAGAAACCCTTTTATTGTTTTCTTTTTCTTTAAATTAGGCCTTCTATATTTAGGTTACTTTTTTTCAAGAGTCAGGTAAGCAAAAAAAATAGTGTATATTTTAGAAGCTATTTTACATAGAATATTTACTTGCTAATCTTGTAAAGCAAGCTATTTTTCGAAAAATAAAAATTAACCAATACATTAAAGTTTTTGTAAAAATAATGAAAATAGGGAACTATAGTGGTTTGATTCTAGCAAGCGAATATGTAAGCACAAGGTGAACTAAAAATTGAAAGAGAAAAAATTTCCTCACCTAATTGAAAAATCATTAGAAATGGGATGGAAAATTTAGTAGATCTTATTTAGTGGGATATTGTTTTATCTATTTTATTGTAAGAAAATCCAATTTTACAACATGTGTAATTTTTTAAATATAATTTTATAAAATATCCTATAATATATTTTTCTGCTCATGATATTTGTAATAAATATATTGATTTTTCTTATAGTTTTAAGCATATATAATATTATTGGTGTAAATGCAGGAAATGTTACAAATCTAAACTTATTGATTTTTTTGTTCATATCTTTATAATTTATTATCAATGGAGAAGGGAAATAAATAACTTTATCAATAATATATTGATGTGAAAGAAGAATGGGAGGGAGAGAGAGAGAGAGAGGAGAAAATTGCAATCAACATTGGCAATGGAGTGAAGGAGGAAAGGGTTGAAGGTTGGTTATAAATAATGTTGTAATGTGTGTATGTTGGAAAATTATGTATATTTTATAATTGTAATGTGTTATCTAAATGTTATAATGTTTGTATTTTAATATCTTGATGTTGTTACTTTGCTTTAACAAAATTATAAAAGGATTGATTTTTTTTTTTAACTAGCAAAAGGACCTTTTTTTTTTTTGTGTAAATGCAAAATGACACAATTTTTATTGAAAAGAATTAAAATGTTCTACAAGCTTATGAACTAGCCTATGAAACCGTTGGGCTTATTGAATTGACTTGGACCTAGCCTTAGTCGAGTTGGTGCCATGTAACTAAAATAAGGCTTGCTGCTCGATACTTCTGAGTAGGTTTTGAATCGACCTCAGGTCTAGTTTTAACTCTTGTTAAGTTTGGAAAAGAATTTATTATAAAGGATAAATACATATCGTACATATACATATATCTATATTATAAAGTAAATTTTAATATTATAAAGTAAATTTTAATATATACAATAAATTTTAATATGATTGTAAATCTTAAACAGAATAGTGCAAGATGGATTCCCTTTACTGAAAGAACCCGACATTCAAGTAGTATGGTTTTATATACATTCTTAGATTTACTTGCATAAATACTAATTCTATGATAGTACTAAGTACCCAATAATCTCAAGACCATATTTTTTTAATCATTTTATTCCGTTGCACCGTTCGACGGCTTCCACCAAATATCATCCATTACATTATATATTATAATTTCGCATCCGGCAGGCTAGCTAGAAAATTAGATTAGCACAATATAATATAATTATAATATTATTGCACCATACGGTCAAACAGGATAGAGCATAAAATCTTTCTCCTCCACACCATGCAATTCTGAGCAAAACCGGAATCCAAAAACACATTAACACATTCAAAAATTCAAACTTTTGCTAATGGAAAGATCTGGGTATGGTCGTGACGGAATATACAGATCACTTAGACCCCCTCTAACCCTCCCGAAGGACCCCAATCTCTCTCTAGTTTCCCACATCTTAAAAAACTCATCTGTGTACCCCGATAAACCAGCTCTTATAGATGCTGATCAAGATCAAATCTTGACGTTTAATGACCTTAAATCTATCCTTATTAAGCTTTCTCATGCATTTACCCATCTGGGTATTAAGAAAAACGATGTGGTTTTGATCTTTTCACCGAATTCGGTTCAGTTTCCTCTTTGTTTTCTAGGAATAGCTGCACTTGGTGGTGTTGCGACTACCGCGAACCCTCTCTATACTGTTAATGAATTGTCCAAACAGGTAAAGGATTCTAATCCTAAGTTGGTTATTACTGTCCCTGAATTGTGGGATAAAGTCAAGGACTTCAAGCTTCCATCAGTTATTTTAGGTTCTAAGGATGGGTTTGATCCGAAAAAGTTGTCGAATTCGGGTCCGAAAGTTATTGGTTTTCACGATTTGGTTAGTTTAGGAGAGAATGCTGCTAGTGGTAGTGATTTTGCTAATGTTAATGTGGGGCAGAGTGATGTTGCGGCACTTTTGTATTCATCGGGTACCACCGGTGTTAGTAAAGGGGTTGTCTTGACTCATAGGAATTTTATTGCAGCTTCTAGAATGATTACAATGGACCAGGAGTTGGTAGGGGATTTGCATAATAGGTTTTTGTGTGTTTTGCCTATGTTTCATGTGTTTGGACTCTCAGTGATTACATATTCTCAGCTGGCAAAAGGGAATTCGGTCGTTTCAATGGGCAAATTTGAGTTTGATTCTCTATTGCGGACTATTCAGAAGTATAAGGTGTCTCATCTGTGGCTTGTGCCCCCCATCGTGCTTGCTTTGGCCAAGCAGAGTGTTGTTAAGAAATATGATCTTTCGTCGTTGAGGCAAATCGGTTCAGGGGCTGCACCTTTGGGTAAGGAGTTGATGGAGGACTGTGCCAAGAATTTTCCACATGCTGTTGTAATTCAGGTAGTCATAACCACAACATCTCAAATAGGAGCAAGTCAGAAGCATCTAGTTGGTTTTTTGCTTTACCATTAATTGATGAATACTGCATATTTGAGCTGTAAGAATCATATTGTGGACAACATGAACGCATTTCGCCGTTGCTAGAAAGATTGAATTGTCTTCAGAGGAAAGACTCTGTTCGCATTTGACAATCTCTCCAACCATTCTGTCCAGTGAATGAATATTGCAAAAGAAACTTGACAAGCCTAGTCTGAAATTTACTCCGTTATAGACTAATTACAATTTAGATCAAGGATGAGGTCATCTTTGATATCATCTTGTGTGAGTTTTGTTAGTAATTGAAATCCTTCTGAAAATTTTCTTTTTGCTTCCAAATTTTGGAGACGCTCTTATTATCAATGCCCTAATTGGTTTCTAGGAGTATGTGTAGGTGATTTCAAACTTCCTTCAATGTATATTTGAATATAGGGGGATTTCTGGTGTGATTCAATGGGTGTTGCTTCTGTCTTCAGGGATATGGTATGACCGAAACTTCTGGAATTGTTTCGGTGGAGGATACAAGAACAGGTGTCCGACATACAGGTTCTGCTGGAACACTTGTTGCTGGAGTCGAAGCCCAGATAATCAGCATAGATACCCTAAAGCCTCTCCCTCCTACGGAGCTTGGAGAAATATGGGTTCGTGGACCAAACATGATGCAAGGTACTCATGAACTTTTTGTTTCGTTATCCATCTTGCGATAGCACAGCATACAGGTCTTAGAATGCAATGTTAAGAGAAAATAGAACTGGGACACTGGCAGTATTCCTAAGTCGTCTGCCAAATAAAATACATTATATAGTAAGTGTGGTAGGATCCATTTGTAGATGGAAGATTATATCCATAGCTTTTCATTAATTACTTAGAGCTCATGCATTCTTGCGATAGTTCTTACCTGATATAGCTGTTAATGCTTGTCCAATTGCTGCTCTTGGAGTTGAATAGATTAGCGACAATGAAATATATGAACATGGTGGGAGTAGCACTTAGGTGGAAAGGCCTCTTAGGCTATGATAGCAAAGGGATTCTCTGTAAATATCAAATTAGTTAATCTGCATTGCCTCTGGATGTAGTTATTGTTTGATGCTGCCATTTCAAGCAATGGCTTTCTGCACTTGCAGCTTGTGATTTATTATTCAATTGTCTGCCCAACATAAAAGTAATATTGTTGTTTTGATGGACATGAAATCCTCCAACTGACATTCATGCATCCTATTGGACATTATTGTCTGGAAGAATATAGACCTGTCATCATCTTGTAGCAGAGGAAGATGTCAATGTTGAGGTAGATTACGTTAATTGTATATTTCCACATCAAATTTATTAGGACATCTGTATTCTTTTCTTGAATACCAGTCATGTCAACTTCAAAATGGCTCTGCGGAAGTCTCTAGGAAGTGTAAAACATTTTCCAAGTTTCATGTTGCGGCTTACTAGTTATCTTTTACCTAGGAGATTTATAGTATTTTTTACTAGGGATATTTATAGTAGTACTTTTGACATGTGTACGTTGAGACAGATAACAAATGACAGTGAATAACTGATTTCCAGGCTATTATAAGAATCCACAAGCAACCAAAATGACAATTGATGGTAAAGGTTGGGTTCACACTGGGGATCTTGGATATTTTGATGATGATGGACGATTATTTGTTGTTGATCGGATTAAAGAGCTCATAAAATACAAGGGATTCCAGGTAAGCTTGCGTAAGTTCTCTAGTTTGCTGATTTCTCATTTGTGCTGTTGGTTTAGTGAAAAGTTGATGCTTTTGTTTTCCATGCATGATACTGTCTGATTTTTCTGCTATGTTCTCCGATCAATTAGATATAGGTCTGTTTTGCTTTGTGGCAAAATCACAAATTTGAAACTTCTGTGATGGTTCTGATGGCAAAATTGTTTCAATTCTCTGGTCTTCTACACAAGATTGCACCTGCTGAGCTTGAAGGATTGCTTCTCTCTCATCCTGAAATTCTGGATGCTGTTGTCATCCCGTAAGTTTGCTTGCGAACCTGTTTTATTTGGTCCTATCTTATTTATAAGGTTTTAAATGAATTAGTTTCATGAAGAATTTTCAGTGTTGAAAAGTTATATTTATCCATCTGTAGGTTTCCTGATGCTGAAGCTGGTGAAGTGCCAATAGCTTATGTTGTCCGTTCTCCCAATAGCTCTCTTACTGAAGAAGACATACAAAAATTCATTGCTGATCAGGTAAGATCATGCGAATGAAACTTATCTTAATATATTGTCTATTTGTGTTTGTTTTGTGGAAATGCTTTGCTAGATTTCTTTTGATATCTGTTATAGTTAAAACTTTAAAAAGTTTCCAACATTTATCATAATAATCTCAAGAGACTATAACTATGTTACAGGATTGAGTCTTACTGCTTGTTTGAGGAGTATTAATGTCAAAATTAGAGTTTCTCCCAGGTTTACCTGAATTTCTACTGTGTTTACCTACGGTGAATTTTAGAGTTTTGGGCTCATTAAGTTATAAACATTGCAATCTGAATTTCGGAAAATAGGCTGCCTTCTCTTTCATATTTTTCCCAATAAATAAGTACAGACGTGGCAGTTACAACATAAACAACACTCCTATTTTCCTGACCACAAATACAATAACTGCGCTCATTAACATCCCACGGGTGGGCCCCATCAGGCTCACACCTATACACATAAATCTACAGACAAACACCTGGACACATAAATCCTTACAGCACATACACACATTACATTTATGCAACATACATACACACATTACACACTACTTATAAAAACGCAACATTATGCATTCTTGAAACTAATATTCTAGTCACATTTCTTCCTTCTACGACTGTAAACATTTTTAAGAGGGGCAATCGGAGTGCTAACAAACTCTTAGTGGCTTTTAGAGCAAGTGATTGTGGAAGGTGAATGTGGCAATCAATAGTTGCTGTTGGTGGTTAACCATCACGGAAAATATCTATGGAAAATTTAGAAAAATAATTTTTGTTTTTATAAGAAGGTAACTATTTTTCTCTCAATCCATCAGATTTTTCTTGGTTGTTAACCGTTATAGGTAAATCCCATTGTTACCGTTGTCTTCCACCACAACTAATTGCTAAAAACCAACGGCTTTTGCAATATTTGAGAATATGATGATAATGTTTTGACAATCATAAAGTTGATTGCAGCAAAAGTCAGAAAAAGTCTGGAGGACGTTTTCTGCGAAACAAAACATGATTTTATTTGAAATATTGGGATACTACTCATTTTCTCCATACTCTCCCATACCTTGAATCATTTCCGAACTATTATTTTGACCTACATCATTGAACTTTTAAGATGGTGTCACCATCCAGCTAATGGAGGTTCGACATGAATTTTGCAAAGAGTAAGTTGAAAATTTCTAATATAGGCCATGATCTATGGATCAAATGGGATCAAGGGACACATGCTATTATGATAGTGCCTGTACCTTGATCTTACAGCCACGTGAGTCTACATTATTACGTGACATAAGCTCGGCTGATACCAATGTGATATCCATTGCAGGTTGCACCTTATAAAAAGTTGCGGAGGGTGTCATTCATCCAAAGCATTCCAAAGTCAGCTTCTGGAAAAATTCTTAGAAGGGAGCTCATTGCAAAGGTTCGATCCAATATGTGAGATTGTGTGTAATCCATGGCCAGCAATCCTCAAGGTATGCATATCAATCAAGTTACAGCAAAGAAGCTCCTGCTGTTTTATCTTTAGATTGTTCCTTATACCACCATTCACTTTCCAACAATTAATTTCGAGTTACATGCATTTGTTTCACAGAAAATATTATACATATATGTATATGGATGAATGTATTATGTATATTTTAATTTTATTGTAACACAGGATTTACTATTATCAAGTAATACGGTCTTAATTGAAACGATTATATGCTAATTGGTAGCGTTGGCTAAAGATGGTGAAAGATTGCGGTTGTAATAGTCGATGCAGGTAGTGAATTAACCTCATTTTGTTGACTATTATTTCTGATATAACACTTAACATGTAGTTAAAAATTAATTTTCCATCGCATGTATATATTTTTCTATGAAATTCTCTAAAAACTTTTGCGCGTTAAACTGTCGAGTAGTAGATGAGCATTTCTCAGTTATAACAAAATGTAAATTCAGAGTACACAAAAACAAGTGGGAATAGGTGACCGGGTGAGCTACACATTTGTCATGATTTAAGTGTTTGCGTGAATGGAGACGAAGCGAGCATTTCAAGATCACCTGAAACTGTGGATTTGTCGCTTTACCTGTTGAGCCATGGTGTGTGACTTTTGCAGGTTAATAAGTAACCTTGTTACATGTAATAATGTGATATATAGATTTTACTAGGTTTTTGTACGGATATAAGATGGATTTAAGAAATGACAGCAAAATGCAAATATCATATTGAAGTCAAATACAGGATGCAACCCCATGCTTAAATGCAAAAGGCAATTCATCAGTCTGCATCATTTTGCAAATATAAGTACACAATCTCTATATTCCAGTGTCAAAATCCAATGAAAGCTTACACCCCAAACACAAACGCAATCTCCATACTCTACTTCCAAGTCAAAATAAATGGATTTATGAAACATTAACATATCCCAAAAGCACAATAAATCCTTGAGACACCCCTGCACACGCTTATGTTTGCCAATTCCAATAATCTCTTCTGGGGATAGGTGAAGTCGGAAGAGGGATAATGTGCGAGTTAAGTGGGGGAGTCATAAAGGACCTTGAACATCATTGAGCTTACTACTGTGTCATTGGAGATCCACTCTCCACTAACGGCCTGTTCACTCGGTGGTAATGGTGATTTCATTCCATTTTTATTCTGTATTGTGTTGTTTACTTGGTTTTATGTTTCAAAATTACGTTTTCGTAGGAATCTCTATTACTTGAAATCAAGTAATAGGAATTTCTTACTTTAACTTAAAACCCCCCGTTTCACACAATATGAATCATATTTTCCTAAAATATACTCATCCCCGATAGCATAGAATAACATTGACGATGAGAACTAAGTTGGATTAGATCTCCATGGTGATCGAAACACTGATCGATTAGAGCTTAACACCTCAACCACGAGCACAACATAGCATCACTAATCGCCACTAACACCAACAATATAGCTCATTGACCACACACAGAGACTACGATCACCCATTGTTGATTGACCATTGGCAAGGCACACTCAAACTATGCTCGCCCATTGGCGATTGACCACTCACTCCTCACTCTTGCTTTTAATCTCCAACCTTTCTCCTCTTCAATGACTTAAATCTTCGATGAAGAACCAAAAGCCAAAGAAGAAGAAGAGGAGGAGGAAGACGATGAAGACTTTGAAGGTGATGACCATGCTGTCAATGAGTGTGATGAAATCTCTTGCAAGTTTTTCGAAGAGGTGATGAAGATGTTGAGTTGGATTCTTCATTGTAGCTTAGTTTCCACTTATTCAAGCCTAAATAGTGAAGTTATAGCTAAGAGATACTTAGAGGAACAAATTAACATAGGTTAAGTAAATTAAAAAATCAAAGCTTTATAATTTTTGTTTATTTAAAGAGGGGAAATTAACTTACAAATGAATTTGTGCCCTAAAATGGATTCCCTAGGAAAATTGGTGTCTTGGAACTTTTCCAAGTTGTTTTTAGATGTTAGGTTGGGGTTACAATTGGGGTGGTGGAAGTAGAGAATAACAAATTAGTCATTTAGGTTTTATTATAGGTTTATTCCATAGGTTAATTTTTTTATCAAGTGAACAAAGTCATAGTCATTATACCCTTATTCCATTCTTATTGAATTGAGATTCTATTCCTCTTAATTTAATTCAATGAAGTTAATAAGTAGAAAACATTAGAGCATTAGATGATTGAAATGGAGGATAAAATTCGAATATTTTGGGAATTGACTTGTTATGATAATGAATAATGAAGATTTTTTTGAGAAATTGTGTCCATAAAGAACAAATAAACTAAATAAAATGTGGATGATGTGTTGATTTAATAAACAAACTAGGTTTGATTGAAATCTGGGAACCTATATGACTCTTGATTTCCTAGTATAAATCGATGTTGTTTGTAACAATCTCACTTGTTAGCTACAATCAATGAATATTGGTTGTTGAGAATAGATGGATAAATATATGAGAAATCCATCTCAAAATATTCATAGAAAAGAGGAGTTTTTACAAAGTCTCATATAATATTGAATGATGAAAATACAAGCAATAATGTCTTTTAATACTAACTACTTTACAAACCCTAACTAATGGCATTGTTGTAATAAAATTTAAATAGATAAATAAAAGGACAAAAGCATCATAAACTAGAAAGTAAGATACGTAATTAAAGAGAGATAGAAGTTTGATGGGATATAAGTAAAAGAGTCCTCGTCTTGTTGAAATTCTTGAGAACTTTTGAAATTCCTCAATCAAATGTTGGTCCTTGTATAACATGATAATGGGACAATTGTCCTAACATCTATT
The DNA here is from genome assembly GCA_024138015.1 of Lumnitzera littorea. Classification (NCBI taxonomy): domain Eukaryota; kingdom Viridiplantae; phylum Streptophyta; class Magnoliopsida; order Myrtales; family Combretaceae; genus Lumnitzera; species Lumnitzera littorea. The sequence continues at coordinate 44,115,849 of JAMXBB010000005.1, read as the reverse complement.
TAATATAATCCCTTTAACTACACATTTTAAAGCCAAGTTCCCTAGTCTTATGGGGGTCGATGTGTATAAAGGGGATCGACAATTGGCACGATCCTTGTATATAAGAGCCTTGAGATGAGAAGAAGTATCTTAAGTTGAAATCTATTTGGAAGGCAAGTCAGTTGGCATTAAGAATGCCAAGAGTGATATTGAGGAAATTTCTTTAAGGGACGACTTAGCAAAAACAACAAGAATCAGGAAACCCTTGTCAGTAGATACTTAGCAAAGTTTAATCAACTTCTTGTAAACCAACGTTGATGTATTTGCATGTTCTCCTTAAGATATACTGTAATACCCCTTACATACTTAGAGAATGCACTCTAATCATCGAGGCGCCTTTTAGTGTAGTGGCTCAGAGTATGTCGAAACTTTAAAGTTAAGCATGCTCAGGCTGGAGCAATCCCAAAATGGGTGATCTCCTGGGAACCCACTGCACTAAAAGATAAAACCGTGCGGCCTTCCACGCTAAAGCGAATAATACTTTGATGGGAGGAGTTCTGGTACCAACCGGAAGGGCAAAACCTTACTTGGTGGTAATTCTAGACCTGTATAATGAAACTAACGAAGACGTCAGTTATGTAAGAGGGTGGATTGTAATATCTCTTACATACTTAGAGAATAAACTCTAATTATCAAGGTGACTTTTAGTATAGTGGTTTGGAGTATATCGAAATTCCGAAGTTAAGCGTACTTAGGTTGAAGCAATCTTAGGATGTGTGATCTCTTAGGAAGCTACTACACCAAAGGAAAAATCCGTATGGTGTTTTATGCCAAAGCAAATAATACCTTGGTAAGAGGAGCTTTGATCAAGTTGTTACACATGCTGAGTATTACTAGAGAAGTTATGGTACACAAGCTTTAAATTGATCCGAATGTAAAGGTAGTCTAACAAAAGAAGAGGCATTTTTCACCAAAGAGACAAGAAGCAATAGAGGAAGAAGTCTAGAAGTTATTGAAGGTAGGATTCATTCGGGAAGAGCCTTATCTAACTTAACTAGACAATTGTGTACTAATCAAGAAGTGTAATAGTAAGTGGAGAATGTGTATAGATTTCACGGATCTTAAGAACGCCTGTCTCAAGGACTGTTTCCTATTGCTAAAAATTGATTAGATGGTAGATGCAACTATTGGATATGCGTTACTTTTCTTTATGGATGCTTTCTTTGGTTATAACCAAATCAAGATGGACAAAGAGGATGAAGTCCACACGTCTTTTGTTACTAATTTTGGAACGTATTGTTACATCGTGATGCCCTTTGGGCTGAAGAACGCTGGTGCAACATACCAAAGACTTGTTACCCAGATGTTCAAACCCTAGATCTATAGAAACGTCGAAGTATATGTTGATGATATGACTGTGAAGAGTGTGAAGGAAGATTGGCATCTTGCTGACCTAGAGGAGATGTTTGCTACATTGAAGAGATACAACGTGAAACTCAACCTGCATAAATGCGTCTTTAGCATAATATCAGGAAATTTTTTAGGTTATATGGTTACTCGATGTGGTGTTGAGGCTACCTTGAGCAAGATTGAAGCTATAAGGAACATGAAATCATCTCGTAAGATTAAAGAAGTACAGGAACTCATTAGGCGAATTGCCGCCCTCAATAGATTTGTGTGAGAAGTGTAGATAGGTGTGCAGAATTCTTTAAGATTTTAAAGAATCTAAAAGAATTCAATTGGGTTGACGACTGTGAAAGAGCTTTCAACGAGCTAAAAGAATATTTTGCGTCACCCCCAATACTCTCAACACTCATTCTTGGAGAAAATTTATATTTGTACTTGTCAATTAGTTGCCAAGCTCTTTCTTCTATATTGGTCTGACTTGACGGTAAAGAGCATCAACTCGTTTACCACGTGAGTTATGTTCTACAAAGGCTAGAGTTTCGGTACACAAAGATTGAAAAATTTGTATTAGTAGTGATTCTCTCGGCAAAAAAGTTAAAGCCATATTTTGAAGCTTACCAGATCATTGTTCTCATCGATCAACTACTGCGGAAGGTATTGCAATGGCTTGACCCTTTGAGAAGGATGATGAAGTATGTCCTAGAGCTTAGTGCCCATGGCATACAATATAAACCCAGAATGACATTAAAGGCTTAAGTACCGGTAGATTTTGTAGCTGAATTCACTAGTGAGGAAGATTCGGCAGAGGTTGCCAAAAAACCTATCTAGTTCCTTTATGTGGATGGTTCTTTGACGTGAGAAGGAAGTGGTGCAGGCCTTATTCTTCAAAGCCCCCATACTGTCAAAGTTTATTATGCACTGAAATTCAGATTCTCAGCTAGTAATAATGAAGCAGAGTACGAAGCTTTAATTACTGGACTGAAACTGGCAAAAGAAATTGGCACCGAAAAACCCAAAGTGTTCTCTGGTTCCCAATTGGTGGTAAATCAAGTCACGGGAAGTTACGCAATAAGAGAATAAGAAATGAGCAAGTAACTATTGGTGGTACGAACACTTGCAGAAGAATTCCAATCTTTCTCCATCCACAAAATTCCAAGAAGCAAGAATATTATGGCCGATAAGTTATCGAAGTTGGCCAGTATGGCATTCCTTAAATTAAGTGAGAAATTTTTCATTTGGTTTCTTTTGTAGAAAAGTTTATCCACTAACTTGCAGAGCTATGAGCTAGCTCCTTGCTCAAGAAAAGAATCATGGATGGATCTCTTAATAGATTATCTAAGAGATGGTGCTCTACTTAACGATAGGAAAGGAACGTGAAGATTGGCATACTAAGCAGTGAACTATACATTGATTGATGGTCAGTTATATAAACGCGGTATATCACAACCGTATCTTCGATGCCTTCGTCCTAGAGATGCCTAGAGTGTGTTATTCGAGCTATATGGTGGCGTATGCAATAACCACATAAAAGCGCATACTATATGTCCAAGCATTGTGACTGGGCTATTACTGGCTGATTATGAGAGAAGATGTAAAGAAAGTTGTTCGGCATTGTCCCTGTGCCAAAAGCATGAGTCACTGAGTCATGCGCATACAACTGAGTTATGTAGCCTAACTAGCTCTTAACCCTTTGCCTAATGGGGGTTAGACATTCTTAGACCGTTTCTAAAGTCTACTACCTAGTGATAATTCATTGTTATTGTTGTGTATTACTTTACCAAATGAGCAGAGGTTGAGGCAGTAGCGAAGATCACCGAGCAAAAAATGGAAGTGTTTGTCTTCAGCTTCATTATATCAAGATTCGGAGTTTCCTACATGATAATTACAAATAACAACCTGCAGTTTGACAACAATAAGTTTCAATCATTTTGTGAGAAGCATGGCATTCGCCTCAACTATATGTTTGTAGCGCATCTTTAGATGAATGGACAAGTTGAAGCCATAAATAAGATTATACTATACGGCCTAAGAAGGAGAGTAGATTAAGTCAGGGGGAAATGGGTTGATGAATTGTCGAATGTTTTATGGGGGTATTGAACCACCTACAGAACTACAATTGGGGAAATGCCCTTTAGGTTTGCATACGACTCAAATGCTGTTTTGTTGATTGAGTTGGATTTGCTAAATCTGCGGACTTAGAATTTCGATGTTATGGTTATTGAAGTTGGCTTGATAACAAATTTAGACACTATCAATGAAATTTAGGATATTGCAAGAGTTAAGAACGCGGCATACCAGCATAACGTAGTAAGGTATTACAATTAGAAAGTGAAGCACAAAGTTTTTCAACCTGGGGACCTGGTTTGTTGAAAGATGGAAGCTACTGGTGCACAAGCAAATTAAGGGAAGCTTAGCATGAACTGGGAGGATCCTGTTAGGATTTGGTAAGTTGTTGGCAAGGGGGCATATTGACTAGAAAGGTGAGATGGATCCATCATCTCTTGAGCATGGAACGCTGAGAATTTGAAATTATACTTCAATTGATAGCTTCGCTTATTTATAAGGCGATAGTCGACAAGTTTGTAAGACTATAGTAGCTTTTATTTATGAGAATTATGTTTGAAGTCTCATGTTTTTTATTCTTCTTATTAATGACAAGTTAATAAGTTCTAGTCTATTGTAGCTAATGAACTGTATTGATAGTTAGTTTTCTCTTATCTGGCATACTTGTTCATTTGGTCGCCGATATACCGGGTAGTCGAATCTCTCGGCATACCTCTAGATAGATGACATACGGCATTTCTACCGAGTAACATAAATTTGTTTCTAGTTTGAATTCAAGTCCATGGTGTGAATAGTTTTCGGAAGCACGATTATATGATATAATTGCATGCTCTACCTACATATAAGGAGAGATGTCAAATCAAGAAGCTTCTATGTGTCTTAATAGTTATTCTAACAATTGCCTTAGACGCTATAACCATTTATAAATATTAGAAAGAAACTCTATAAGAGCTCTCTAACACATTTTACTCGCATACTTTCTATACAAAGTGACCCTACTAACTTAGGTATTGGAGTGGCTGTACTGGATAGGCCTCGATACCAAGTGTTTTATTTTCTTTTGTAGGATTTTCCCTCATCCCAAAATTCACCAACAACATTTGGCATCATTTGTTTTTTACTAAACACACTTACATGGCTAAAACTAAAGTATCTAACAGTATAGGTACTGGCATTACCTCCCAACACTCTGAAAGGGGGAGTTGGCAACTAGAATAATTTTGCCTCGACTTAGCCAAAGAAAATCAAGAACTAAACAAAAAACACGAGTAAGTCCTTAATCTCCTCCATAGTAATATTCACCCAAACCTGACCCAAAATAAAGACCAAGGTGATCACAACACTAAAAAAAGCGATGATTCCATTTATTCACTTAAGTTGTGAAAAAAGCAAACCGAAAATATGATAGGACCTTCGGCTCTTGTTTTTAAAAGGAATGACAAAGGCAAGTAATTATAGCAAGTGCACCATGCAGGTCCTTTACATATCAGTACCCCTGCTGCTCCAAGCAAGTAATTCCAAATTAAAAAGAGTCCTTTTGTTCTAGAGTTTTAGAGGAAGTGATACCTCAGCACATTAAGCTGCCACAGTTTGAGACTTATGATGGAACAAAGGACCCTAAAGACCACGTGGAGTACTACTGTACGTTGGCCATGTTGTATGGTTTGAGTGATGCAATGGCCCGTTAAGCTTTTCCTTTAAGATTGAGGAATGCAACTAGCACATGGTTCAAACATTTGAAACCAAATACCATTTCCTATTTCGATGAACTAACAGAAGTGTTTCTTTAACACTTCCTTGCCAGTAGACTTCTTGTTAAGGATTCTTCAATCTTTAACACTATCAAACAAAAGTCAGATGAGTTAATCAGGAACTATTTGGCCAGGTTTATGATCAAGATGGTTCAAATCCTAGAATTGGATATGATGTGGCCCTTAATGCTATTATCGATGGAGTCAAGCCCCATGGAAACTTTTTCAAGTCTCTTGCAAAGAACAAGCCAAAAACTTTTGCCAAGTTTAAGGCTAAAGCAACCTCATACATTTGTTAGGAAGACAACATAAAGCCACGGTGAGAGGCAATCAGAGTAGAGGAGATGGAAAGAACGACAAGTGAAAAAGTGCAAAGGATAGATTCGGTATGAATGATGACCACGGTTCAGATGTCGAAAGGAAGAGACTGAGGATCTTAACATACTCATCCCACGTACTTGTCAATCATTTAATTTTGAACATTTTGATGGAGGTACATGGGTAAAGAGGCATCCTCTAGTGGCTAGAAAGAATGAGAGAAAATCCTCAAGAAGAAACTCCAACAAGTACTATGATTTTCACCGTGATAAATGTCAAAATATAGATGAGTACATTTAACTCAAGAATGCAATTAAAGATATGATCCAACATGAGCACTTGCGCAAGTTCTTAGAGCATGATACCAATAATATCGAGAAACTGTCTCAGAAGAGACGTGAAGAGCAAGAGAATGACACATGGTCGGTAGTAGTCGTGAGAGATGCAATGGATGTGAATTTTAGCAGAGCACTTAATAGAGTGATTAACACTATTGTCGGTGGACCTACTATAGGCTAATTGAGCTCTTTGAACTCGGTTAATGCTAAGAATTACGTTTGCAATATTTAAGGCAAAAAGGTTAGGATCAACAATACAATATCTTTTGGAGAAGAAGATTTTGAGGGTATCTAGAGGCCGTATGATAACACACTTGTCATCAATGCGGGAGTCGCCAACTTCAAAGTCAAGAAGATTCTTGTTGACACAGGAAGTTCGGCTAACATCATTTTTCATCATGCCTTTGACTAAATGAGGCCTAAGATCAAAGCGTAGCTACGGTCTTACAAGTATGATCTCTATGCCCCATCCAAGTAGTTGGAGTTATTTCTTTGCCGATACAGATTGGTAATGACGAGCATATTGGAAAGGATAAAGTGAACTTTCTTGTCATCAAATGTTGGTCCTCTTACAACATGATAATGGGACAGCTGTGCTAATATCTATTCGGTATTGTCTCTTCAATTGCACATCTTAAAGCTAAGTTCCTTACTCCTACAAAGGTCGGTGTGTGTAAAGAAGATCAGCAATTGGCATAGTCCTTGTATATAAGGGCTTTAAGACCAGAAGAAGTATTTTAGGTTGAAACTTGTTTGGTAGGCAAGTTAGTCGGCATTGAGAATGCCGAGAATGATACTGAGGAAATTCCTTTAGGGGACGACCTAGGGAAAACAACGAGAATTGAGAAACTCTTATCAGCAGACACTCGACAAAGTTTGATCAACTTCTTGTAAGCCAACACTGATGTGTTTGCATGGTCTCCTTCAGACATGTTAGGTATCCCAAGAGAAGTTATGGTACACAAGCTCTAGATTGATCTAAACATAAAGGTTGTCCAACAAAAGAAGAGGTATTTTTCACCAAAGTGACAAGCAGCAATAGAGGAAGAAGTCTAAAAGTTATTAAAAGCAAGATTTATTTAGAAAGAGCCTTATCTAACTTGGCTATCCAATTGCGTACTAATAAAAAAATCTAACAGCAAGTGGAGAGTGTGCATAGACTTCACAAATCTTAATAAGGCCTATCTCAAGGATTGTTTCCTATTGCCAAAAATTAATTAGATGGTAGATGTAACCGTTGGATACGCCTTTCTTTCCTTTATAGATGCTTTCTCTGGTTATAACCAGATCAAGATGGATAAGGAGGATGAAGTCCACGCATCTTTTGTCACTAACTTCGGAATGTAATGTTACATAGTGATGCTCTTTGGGCTCAAGAACACCGGTACAATATACTAAAGACTTGTTACCAAGATGTTTAAACCCCAAATTCATAGAAACATTGAAGTATATGTCAACGACATGATTGTGAAGAGTATGAAGGAAGATTGGCATCTTGCTGACCTGGAGGAGACATTTGCCACATTGAAGAGATATAAGATAAAACTCAACCCATAAAAATGTGTCTTTGGCGCAACATTAGGGAAATTTCTTAGATACATGGTTACTTAATGAGATATTGAGGCCAATCCAAGAAAGATTGAAGCCATAAGGAATATGAAATCATCTTGTATGGTTAAAGAAATGCAGGAACTTACTAGGCAAATTGCTACCCTTAATAGATTCGTGTTGAGAAGTGTAAATAGGTGCACAGAATTGTTTAAAATTTTAAAGAATCCAAAAGAATTTAACTGGACTGATGATTGTGAAAGAGCTTTCAATAAGCTTAAGGAATTTCTTGTGTCATCCCTGATACTCTCGACACTTGTTCGTAGAGAAAATTTATATTTGTACCTGTTGGTCAATTGCCAAGCTCTTTCTTTTGTACTAGTTCGAATTGATGGCAAAGAACATCGACCCATTTATTACGTGAGTCATGTTCTATAAGGGCCAAAGCTTTAATATACAAAGATTGAAAAATTTATGCCCTAGAGCTCAATGCCCATGGTGTACAATATAAACCCAGAATGGTATTAAAGGCTCAAGTATTGGTAGATTTTGTAACCGAATTTACTGGTGAGGAAGATTGTGTGGAGATTGTTGAGAAGTCGATCTAGTTCCTTTATGTAGATGGTTTTTCGACGTGAGAAGGAAGTGGTAGAGGCCTAATTCTTTAAGGCCTCCATAATGTCAAAGTTCATTACACTCTGAAATTTGGATTCCCAACTAACAACAACGAAGCAAAGTATGAAGCTCTAATTGTTGGATTGAAATTAGCAAAAGAAATTAGCAAAAGAAATTGGTGTTAAGAAACGCGAAGTGTTCTTTGATTCCTAATTGGTGGTAAATCAGGTCATTGAGAGTTACATGGCAAGGGAAGAAGAGATGAGTAAGTATCTATTAATAGTATGAATGCTCGTAGAAGAATTCCAATCTTTTTCCATTCGCAAAATTCTGATAAGTAAGAATATTGCTGTCGACAAATTGTCGAAGTTGGTTAGTATGGCATTCCTTAAGTTGAGCGAGAAACTTTTCATCGAGTTTCTTCCATAAAAAAACTTATCTACTCTCTCACAGAGCTATGAGTTGGCTCTATACTCGAGAGAAGAATCATGGATGGATTCCTTAGTGGATTATCTAAAAGATGGTATTCTCCTTGACGACAAAAAGGAAGCATGAAGATTGGCATACCAGGCCGTGAACTACATACTGATTGATGGTTAATTGTATAAATGTAGAATATTACAGCCTTATCTTTGATGTCTTCCTTCGAGAGATGCCTAGAGGGTTTTGTCTGAGCTACATGGTAGCGCATGTAGTAACTATGTAAAAGTGTAGACACTATATGTTTGAGCACTATGACTCAGCTATTATTGGTTGACTATGAGAGAAGATGCAAAAGAAGTTGTTCGGTACTACTCCCAGTGCTAGAAGTACAAGTCACCGAGTCATGCGCTTGTAGCTGAGTTATGTAGCTTAACTAGTGCTTGGCCTTTCGCCTAATGGGGGCTAGATATTCTCAAACCCTTTTCGAAGTCTACCGTCTAGTGACAATTCATCATTGTCACTTTGGATTACTTTACTAAATGGGAGGAGGCTAGGCTATGGCAAAGATTATCGAACAGAAAATGGAAGCATTTGTCTTCAACTCTATCACATCAAGATTTGGAGTTCTTTACATGATAATTACGGATAATGGCTCGTAGTTTGCAAACAATAAGTTCCAGACATTTTGTGAGAAGTACTACGTTCGCCTCAACTATACGTCTATAGCATACCCTTAGATGAATGGACAAGTCAAAGTCGTCAACAAGATCATATTACATGGCTTAAGAAGAAAGGTAGATCAAGTTAGGGGGAGATGGGCAGATCAACTGCTAAACGTCCTATGGGGTTACCGTACCACTCATAGAACTACGATAGGAGAGACACCATTTAGGTTAGCATACTGTACGGAAGCCATGTTGCTAATTGAGTTGGACTTACCTGACATGTGGACGCATAATTTTGATCTTATGCTTAATTAAGTTAGACTAATAATGAATCTAGACACTATTAAGAAAATTCGAGATATTGTAAGAGCTAAGGTCGCAGCATACCTACATAGAGTAGCAAGGTACTATAATCAGAAAGTGAAGCATAAGGTTTTCCAACTTAGAGATCTAGTTTGTCGTAAGATGGATGCTACTAGTTCACGAGTGAGTCAAGGAAAGCTTGATGCGAATTGGGAGGATCTTGTCAGGATCTGGGAAGTCATTATTGAGGGGGCCTATCTATTAGAAAGGTTAGATCTATCATCCCTTGAGCATGGAACATCGAGAATTTGAAATTATATTTCAATTAATTTATCGGATGATTTTTATCATCACTCATTTGGCGACAGTGATCTTGTTTGTAAGATTACAGTATTTATTTATGAAAATTATATTTGAAGTCTCATTATGATTGTTTTCGTTATGATTGTCGAATTAATGAGTTTTAGGCTACACGGCAAATGAACTGATCTAGGTTCTAGCCTAACGTGGTTAACGAACTATACAAATTAACCTTATGGCCTAATAATGTGGTTAGTCCATGCCTTAAACGGCTAGCAAACTGTCTATAAAGACATATAGAATAGGCATGTGAAATAAAACATGTCGAGAGATAGTTGGACATGTGAAATAAAATACGTGAGAAACAAATAGCATGTGAAATAAAACATACTAAGAAATAACTAGCGTGTGAAATAAAACATGCTGATGAATAAGAGCGAGAAACAACATGCGTATACCATACATGCTGTGAAAGTGCAGTACTTAAAATAAAATATATTGGAGACTCGTATGAAAAGTATCTTCGTTTAACAAGGGTTACAAGCACTTGACATTGTCTTAAAGATATTTTGATTGATAATTACGTGAGAATGCAATGTGCTGATACAATAGAAATCTTATGGCCTATTCTCGAATTCAGCAGAAGTGATTTTTAGATTAGTGGCTAAGGCTTCTTTGGTAATTGGGGTCTCAAAATAGGCAATTTCCTTGTTGTAACTTCATTGTCACCTTGATTTACAATCTTAACACCTACTCGTCGTCTTCATCTTCGTTAGCACTATTGACTTTATCATCGACATTAGTAATGTCAAGACATGAGAGATCGTAATCAGGGTGAAGCTTTAAGACCTCCTCTCTTGTCGCTTGGACCCCCTCCAACAACTTCTTCCATAAAAGCCTCTCGTATTGCCGACTGATAGTGAATATATTGAGAGCCTCTTCAACTGTTGGTCCTCTCCTCATAGCCTCCTCCAACTCGGTTACATGGCTTTATAAGTTTGAGTTGCTAGTCTTTAACTCCTTCATATGCATTCTAAGCTTATCTTCATCATCACTCATCATGCAAATAGTTCGGCCCAAGCCCCATCACTCTTCTTTCTTCTTCTACAGCTCCTCTTTTAGGCTTTTAGACTTTTTGTATTACTCTTCCATTTTAGCCTTTAGGCTCGAGATTTCATTGGCGGTAAGGTCATGTGCTAAGTTCTTAGCAGTAAGGTCTTCTTAGAGCTTTCTAGCCTCCATCTTAGCCTTTATCCTTGCATTCTTAGCAGCAGTAGTTTAGGCCTTTGATGCATTGTATGCATCCTTAACTCTTTGCAGCAAATTTATTTAACATAATTAGGAATGATTGAGCATAACACATAGATACAACTGAAGATATTGCCTTCTTTGACTCTTTGTCGGCTTCGTCCAAAGCCATTAGAATGTAGCTGCTCATCTGGAAAAAGAAATGTGTTAGTAACTGGAACGAATTTGATAATTAAAAGCAATGATTATAGATACTCACATCATACAATTTGGCTATGATATGGGCTTTATTACATTTGCTGACTCTATCGACAGTATTCTTGGTGATATCTTTGTCTTTCGGAAGAATAATCCCTTCCATTAGAGCTAAAGATTTTGTCCTGTCTCCCAAGGCCGGGTTGGTATCTAAAATTTGGTGTCTCCAACAAGGGATGTAGTACTCATCGACCTCATTGTTGGGGACGAATTCGACACTACTGATGCTGAGAGCTTTCGATAGCATTACCTCCTTTACCCTTTTGTCCAAGCTGTTGGATTTCTTGATAGGTGGTTAGTTAGCGAGTTCTTTCCCCAGTCTTTTATCAACACTCGGTGCCACCACAATTGCTAGTGATCACCCTTCTACGGTAGTAGCACTTTCATCCTCCTCGCCGGGATGTATCTCTCGACGTTCATCATCCTTAGGCTTGATAGAAGTTTCAATAATCTTGACCAGAGGCTCCTTAGAATGAATAACCTCAGTTAGCAGTATCTTCTCACTCTCTTTCTGCCTCTCGGTAGGATGGGAGGTCTTTTGTACAATTGCCTACTTTGCTATAACCTCCTTTGTTGCCTTCTTTGTGACAGTAGGTCAAGTGGTAGTCGCTAAAGGTTGACTTTGTCATCGATGTCCATGGAGTCAAGGCATGAGAGATCATTATTAGGGTGAAGCTTTAGGATCTCCTCTCTTACCGCTTGAACCCCTCCAACAACTTCTTTTATAGAAGCCTCTTGTATTGCCAACTAGGAGTGATTATATCGAGAGCCTCTTTGATTGATGGTCCTCTCCTCATAGTCTCCTCCAATTCAGCTACACAACTTTGTAAGTTTGAGTTATTGTTCTTTAACTCTTTAATTTGCATTCTGAGCTTATCTTCCTCATCGCTTATCGTGTAAAGAGTTCAATATAAGCCCTAGCACTCTTCTTTCTTCTTTTGCAACTCCTCCTTTAGGCCTTTAGACTCTTTGTACTGCTCTTCCATTTTGGCCTTGAAACTTGAGGCTTCATCGGTAGCAAGGGTATGTGCCAACTTCTCGATCATAAGGTCTTGGAGTTTTCTCGCCTCCATCTCAGCCCTTATCCTCGTGTTCTCGACAGCAATAGTCTAGCATTTCAATACATTGTATGCATCATCAATTCTCTGCAATGATTTTATTTAACACAATTAGGAATGATTAGGCATAATACGGATAAAATCGAGGATTTTACCTTCTTTGCCTCTTTATCGGCTTTGTCCAAAGCTGTCAGAATGTGACTGCTCATTTAGAAAAGGAAATGTATTAGTAACCTAAATAAATTTGACAATTAAAAGTAATGGTTATGGATACTCATATCATATAATTTGACCACAATATGGGCCTTATTACAACTATTGACCTTGTTAACATCCTTCTTCGCAAAATCTTTGTCCTTGGGAACTATAACTCCTTCCATTAAAGCCAAGGACTTTGTCCTGTCACCTCTTGTAGAGTCGATGTCCATAATTGTATGGCTCTAGTACGAGATGTAGTATTTGTTAGCCTTCTTATTAGGGATGAATTCGACACTGCTAATGTCGAGTGCTTTACTGCGCATTGTCTCCTTCACTCTCTCATCCAAATCTTTGGACCTTTTAGCAGTAGGTTGGCCGATGAGTTCTTTTCTTGATCTTTTATTGTTGTTTGGTGCCACCTCTACCATCAGGGACGACCTTTCAGCAGCAACAACATCAGCCTCACTTTGGGGTTGAATCTCCTGAACCTCCTCTCTCGACTCTACAGTAGGTGGAACATCTTCAATATTCTTGATAAGGGGTTCCCCTGAACAAGCAATTTCAGTTTTGGTCGGTAGATCATTTTTCCCCTTCTTTTGCTTCTCAGTTGGTTGCAAAGGTTTCTGTTGTGCCAAAGGTTGCTTGGTTGTGTCTTTGGCCACCTTTTTTTACTATTGTTGGTTGAATGGTGGATGCAGTAGTCGCATGCTTGTCGGCCTTTGATTTTTTGGCCTTTGCTTAGGCTAGTAGCTTGGCATGATTTACCTCGCCAGCACATATATTTGCGACATGAGCAAACAAGTTAATATCAACATAAGAAAAGAGTAAACTTACACTCTCCATGCCGAGCAAGGCTCAAGGGTGACAATTCTTCCCCCAAGTCGCGAGAACGGCTTTCTTCTTGTATTTATACTCGGCATGGTGGTAACTCATTAACGTGCCTTTTTTTTAAAAAAAAAAAAATTGGTTCTCCACTTACATAACGTCATATAATTCTCTCGGGGTTCTAGAAGAACATTTTATTCTTCCTCCTTTCTTGAATTTTCTTTGCTGCTTCTGCATCATTCAACCTTAAATCAATATCTTTAGTACGAATTGGCTCAATCCATTAGGTCTAGAAGTCTAGCTCTTCATTAAATACTATAGACGCGAATTTGTCATGCTACTTGTAGATTTTGGACTCTAACCCATTCATGACCTTCTACCTATGCCTTGTAGTAGTAAAGTACCACCTGTTAGGCTGCCTCCTAATCGTGAAGAAAAATCGAAACAGTTAAGGAATAGCCTTGACTTTGACTTCTTTGCAAATTATCTGAAAAGCTGCCAAAAGCCAGTATGTGTTGGGTGAGAATATACTCGACGCGATTTTGAAGTAGTTAAAGAAGCCCTTAACAAAAGCTGAGAAAGGGAAGCATAACCCAAAATCTAAATATTTTAGATATATATGAAACTCGCGCTTCCTTGGGAAATGTACCCTCTCCTCCTCTCTTGGTCTCCTCAAATTCCACGCTCTGAGAAGGTCTTGCTGGTACTGATTGTACTTTCTGATAAGAATTATATTGGTGAAATTGGTGGTTCTATTTAGGGAGTTGTGAAAGTAGGCTATGAAGTTGCACAGATACTTTGTCGAGGACCGACCTTCCTTGTCTTCGGGATAATTGTTTACAGCAAGCTTGTTGATTTGATTGAGATTATCCTACCTTGCCTTAATGTTGTCATTAGAGTTGCCAGAAGAGCACGCCACTTTGCTCCTTCTTTGGGGATGGAAAAGTGGCCTTAGTTTTTGTTGCTTCGAAATCGAAGAGGACAAGTCGACGGACAACGTTGCAAACCATGCTTGAATGTCTATAATATCTTGGAAATTGAAGAATTTAAGAGTGAAGGCAAGAAAGCGAGAAAATATGGTTATGAGGACTGAGTTTGAATAGAAGTGAATCGTGATTTTGAAGAGTTATCTAAATATGGACCATTCACCCTCATAACTGCAAATGTATTTCTGACAGTAATGATCACTGATTTGATAAATAGTGCAGATTGACAACGTATGTCATGTCTTTGGAATCTAAAGATTGATGACTCTGATAGTTATTGGGTTTACAGCATAGTGGTTACCGAGGCGACAAGTATCATATCACCTACTTTTTGGTCTCTTCAACAGGTGGGAATTCAAAATTTGTGACTTTTCGACTAGAATGTGAACTGCCTTGCTCTCTCTTTTGTTTGGCATCCAAAGAAGTACTCCCACTCGACCTTTAGTGCACTATATATTACTCCCTTTATTGATTACTCAAACACGGGAGTTGGGGGTAAATGTTGATAGTCAGTTTTCATCTCCGCCTTACTCGTCTATTTGGTTGCTGATAGGCTGCACAATATATGTATTCTTGGCACTTCGTCGAGTAATCAACATTCTCGGCAGTATGCTTAGTAATTAGATCTATCGTAGATTTGAATCTAAGTTTATGGTGCGAATAGTTATTATAAGCACGGTTATGATTACATAATTGCCTTCTTTCCCTACATTTTAGGGAAGTGTTTAATTAAGAAGCTTCCATGTGTTTCGGCGGTTATTTTGATAATTACTCCTTCAAACATGATAATCTTCTATAAATACGGAAAAGGAACCTTGTAAGAGACATCAGATAACTCTTAACTTCTAAATTCTACTATTTCCTACTAACTTAGGTATTGGAGTGGCTACATTGAACTGGCATCGATACCAAGTATTTGTCTTATCTTTGCAAGATATTTCCAATCCCTAAAATTCCCTAACAACATTATCGATGTCAATGTTTACACAAAATCTCATCCTAACACCTAGCGTTGATAGAAAAGGGTATTCTTACTTGTTTCATCACTCAAATTACCTTCTTATAATAGACAAGCTTCTCGAATCACCTTATTATAATAGGTAAAATCACAGAGACAAGGATGCTTAATGACATTGATGCTTAAGCTATTAACTATTAGTTCAAAATCCAAATTAGTAGGACAATTAATAATATGAAACAACATTATCCTCCATTAAATTTCACTAAAAATATAAAATTTCTCTACAATCATATCATAAATTGAGAGCTTAAAAAAGCACAAAATTACCACTTGCAATCCAACAAATAACCTAACCAACCACAAACATCAGATTTATGTAACAATTTGCCTAATCCACTAGTAAACAAATCCAATAGTGAACACAAGTTTTAAGAAATTAAACAAACCTAGGTTTTCAGGTTTGGATTTGAGCTATGTGTGCATATGTTAAAGTTGAAGGAGAATTTATTGGCTATCCAAGCCTCTTACAAAAGTGATGAGGTTGAGGATAACTAGGAAGAGGAGAATAGAACATATTAGAAGTAATTTTACAGTCTTTGCATGTCAAGAGGATCCACTTCCTTAAGCAAAAATGTAAGGGTTAAGATCTAATGGCTAAAACTTGGGATAACATCATATCTCCCATTCTTCAAAGAAAATAGGAGTGCCTAAGGTGTCTCTTTTGGCCTTCCATAAGAATTTCTAAACACAAGCTAGCTTTGGAACTCTATCTGATAGATTTTCCACCTCATTGCATAGAATAGTACCTTAGGATCAACAATGGAAGAATAACTCTTGATTAGACCAATGATTTCATGTGAAGTGAAAGGCTTAACTTTTGCATAGGCTAAGGACAAAATCCTTGATCCAGTGGTTTTAATTTGAAGAAAAATGGGAAGCCAAAGTTTCCTTTGCTATCTTCTTAATTCTTTGAATTGCTGTTCCTTAACTAATTTAGTCCTAAATGTTATTACCTTAATAAAATGGTCGAGCTTGTTGTCATACCCTCCACTAGATATGATAAATTGAATTTGCTAAAATTATTCAACCAAAATGAATGCACCAAAAAACATGGCATCAAAGTGATATGTTTAATAATTGAAAAAAAAAAAAAAAGGTTACTCAAACAAAAAAAAAAAAAAATACTTAGAATGACTAACTTGGGGGTTGACGAGGGCCCATGTTAGTTTAATAAAAGAAATAAAGTTAGATTAAAAACTAATAGAAAATAAAAGATGATAAAAATAATAAAGATAATAAAACAAAAAAAATTTACTCAAAAGGTAACTTAGAGAGTAAGTCAGAAATTTTTCAAAATAAGTCGAGAGGTAAGTCAAAAGGTTTTCAAAAGTAACTTAGAGAGTAAATAAAAAAGTTAGCTAAAAATTGTTTTGTCACATACAAAAGAGGTTCTTTCCTTTTTTTTTATAAAATTATATACTTTTAGTTGGTATATTCAAAGTTAGGGTCTTTTGTTTTTTTTAAAAGGATTTTTCTCAAATGAAGATGAATTAGACAATAACATAAACCTAATGTCTTTTCCTAGATAAACTTTGATAACATACTAAAGTTTTCTAAAAAGGAATTTTGGCATCTAATTTTGGAAAGCAAATACATACACTAATGGGCTAAGATAAAAAAATTATTTTAAAAAAAAAAATAAGAAAAAAAAAGATAAAAGATAGAAAGAAACCAATTTTATTTTTGGTTGTCATAATAAGAAAGGGAATTTTTTGAATAAAGCCTCTTAATTAGATTTGGTAATTATTTTAGTTTTAATAGGTTAATTCCTATGCCTAAAATTTCTACTTAAATGTTTTTAAAATTATTTTAGGAAAATCAAGCTAGTAGATAAAATTAGGATAAATCCATTCGATTAGTCCTAATTTCTCCATTTTTCAATTTATAAAGATTTATCTAACAATTATTTTTTTTTAAAAAAAATTTATCATCACATATCTTATATTAAGTGAGGTAGGCTTAGCATAAGTGTTAAATTATGAAATATTTTAAAAATAGGGCTCTATAGTATTAAAGGAGTTTAAATAATGATGTTATTTGTAGAACTTGTTTCTTTAGGAGCATTGTTTTTCAAAGTTAAAGGGAGCAAATAATACATAGACATGCATTTGAGATAGGATTAAGGGGCTACATATAATCTCATTCCTTACATAAATTGGGAGATTAGCTTAGTGAATCCATGAAAAAAAATTAAAACAAAAATAAAGCACACATATTAAATGTAGATTTGACCCAATGTCTAGCTATCATTAGATTATGGTACATATTTTGACTATGTCTGTGTAAGTATATACTTATGATATGCTCAGTTTTCAATATGTACTTACCATAAGTTTATTATTATTATTATTATTTTTCTTCCCTTGAGATCAAGATTGGATAAAAATTGATGCTGTAGCTGTGTTGGCTAATTATCAAATCTCCTTAGCCTAAGCCCATATTGAATCGATAATTTACTAACCTTGAAACAATCCTTAGACACATGCTCCTTCTGTTAGGTTAGGTGATCTCTCTCTCTCTCTGTGTAAAACTTTACTCTCGATAGATTTAGGTTTTCTAATGAAGGGGTTTCTTGTGTTTGGTAGGTGATGAAAGGAAGAAGAAGATGATCAAGGCTTGTTTGAGCGAGCCTTATAGTCCGAAACACTAGATCTTTTCTAAGGAAGTTATCCATTATCCCCTTTTTGTTATTTCTTTTCCTTTTTATACTCTTTGATAGTTATATAACAATATTTCCTACCCATTCTATTACAATCGTTGTGACAATCGTATACAAACTAATTTTTGTAATTTTATTTTTACTATTTTGCTATGAATATAGGAGATTCGTATTATGATGTAATAACCTATGATATTTCTAATATGAACTATAGTCCTTCATCCACTTTGGTTGTTGAATAGTCCTTTTTATCTTGGCTATAACAACTTTCCCCTCTTCTAGAAAAACAACCTTGTCCTTAAGGTTGTACTAGGGATAAGTTTGTCGAAACTTGTCAATGTCCTCCTAAGAAATCTCCTTTATAGGTTACTTAGACCATTGGAACAAAACTTACTACACCTGTTGAGTCCCTCATAAGATAACCCTTGACCCCAAAATAGATAAGGGAACTACAAGTCGGTGACTAACTTTTAAGTTCGATGATAAAGCCAACCTAGGTTCGTGTGACCCATGAGCTAATTTAAGAACAAATACATGAAAAACATTGTGAATCTTATAATTTAATGGTAACTCCACTTCATAGGCATGGTTGCTTATCTTTTTGAAAATCTTAAATGGCCTATAGAAGCATTTAGATAACTTATGATAACTGTTCTAAGATAAAATGGTCTATCTTTAGGGTTGCAACTTGACAAATACCTAGTCACTCGGCTAAAACTCAATTGGAGTTCTTTGTTTGTCTACATAAGCCTTCATTCTCTATTGTGCTTTAACCAAGTTAGCTAGCAAATCTTGTAATACAGTATCTTTAGTATGCAACTCCTCATCCATAGCCTCAATTTTAAAAGTCTAGCATATGATGAAATAGTAGGTAGGGGTATGCCATATATTATTTCATAAAGAAAGGATCGAGCACATTCATAGAATGAAGTGTTATAGGCATACTTTTCCCATGGCAAGTATTGAACCCATTTAGTTGGATGCTCCATAACAAAAGCTCTAAGATATTGCTATATAGTGCGATTAAAGACCTCGGTTTAGCCATCTAACTGAGGATGATGTGCACTACTAAGAGCCAACTTAGTTGAAACAACTCTTTCCAAAAACGGCTAATGAAGATGGAATCCCTATATGAAATAATAGTTTTGGGAATCACATGAAGTTTAACCATTAGAGTCACATACAGATTAACCACTTTTGTAGTTGTAAAGTATGAATCTAAAGGCCTAAGATGACAATAGTTAGACAACTGGTCAACAATCACAAATATTACTGTAAAACCCTAGGATTTAGGAAAGCATGTTATAAAATCCATGCTAATATCCTCCCAGGATTAGGCAATGGAGCAAGGAACCCAACCGGAGCCTTTGTAACATATTTGACTTATTAACATTTAGGGCACTTGTGTACATAATCTTCTACCTAGGATCTCACTCCTTTCCAAAAAAATGCAAAGTAATTCCCTTACAAGTTTTTAGTATCACAAATTATCCTGTTCTTAGAGAACTACGAAATTCCCATAAAAGATGAGGAATAAGAGAGGAATTAGGAACTTAAAATAGTTTTTGTTTACAGTGTAACATACCATTATGCCAAGTCAATGGCTACTTTAAAGTACTCCCCTACTCAACTGCTATGATCACTTGTATAAACTCATATAGAGTACTATGCTCCATCTTCAATTGATCTAAGAGGGGTAAAGTCAAAGTGGAAAACCCCTAATAAGTAGCACCCTTACATTGCCTAGACAAGTCATCTGCTACAATATTGTTTGAACTAGATTTGTAGACAATAGTGTAATTTAAGCCAACAGCTTAGTGAGAAATTTCTACTATTAAGGGGTTTGGATGACTTACGTCAGTATATCCTTGATACTATGATGATCAGTATAAAGTGAAATCCCAACAAATACTACCTCTACTTATGAATTGCCTTTACTACTGCATGTAGTTCATGTATGTAGGTAAAGGTTTTACAAAGATGAGGGTGCAACTTTTTACTAAAGAAAGAAATGGGTCTATTGCTTTGCAAAAGTACTGCTCCTATACTTGTGCCGAATGCATCCATCTCTACTACAAAGTGTCTTGAAAAATCAAGTAAGGATAAGAAAGGAACCTTCATTAAGGCTTCCTTAAGTTGTTGAAAAGTAAGAGTTGCCTAATTAGTTCATAAAAACTTGTCCTTCTTTGAGAGATCTATTAATGAGGCAACAGTAGAGGCATATCCTCGAATAAATCTGCAATAGTAACTTGATAATCCCAAAAAATGTATGTAGCTATTTAATAGATGTAAGAAGAGGCCAATTAGTAACAATTGTAACCTTGGAGGAATCTAGTTGCACCCTTTGTTTCGATACTATATGCCCTAAATACTTAGTGCAATCCTTGGCAAAAGAGCACTTATTTTCCTTTAAGTAAAGGTGCTATCACCTAATACGTGCAACACTTTGGAAAGTTGTTCCACATAAGTAGCCTTACTCCTTCAATAAACAAGGATGTCATTAAAGAACGCTATGATGAATTTCCTTAGGAAAGGTTAAAAAAATTGGTTCATAATTGCTTGAAAAGTGGTAGATACATTACTCAACCCAAATGGCATGACAAGAAATTTGTAGTGGCCTTCATGCATTCTAAACATTGTCTTTTCAATATCATCCGCATGCATATGAATTTGGTGATACTATGATCACAAATCTAATTTAGAAAATATGTATGCTCCAAACAGTTAATCTAATAATTCATCAATAGTAGGAATGGGGAATTCGTCCTTCATAATCACTTGTTTTAAGGTACGATAATCTATACATAAATGACAGCTGCCATCTTTTTTCTTTACTAAAAGCACTGGTGAAGAGAATGGACTGTTATTGTGTTGGATAATACCTTGATTCAACATCTCTTATATTGACTTCTCAATCTCACTTTTTTGAAAGTGAGGATAGCGATAAGGCTACACATTTACTAGAGTAATCCCATATACCAAAGATATTCTACGTTGAATATCTCTATGTAGGTGCTTGAAATACATGAGAAAATCTACCATAAACTTGAGAAATCTCAGTGTTTGGAGCACTTTTAATACTCTCATCCTTATTGGAGATAGCTTAAGCCACCAAATGAAAACAAGAAGCTACAACTTGTTTCTTTAATAAGCTCCTTAACTGATGGTGAGTACTTTGGCTAGCCAGTTATTGGTTATTACCATGTAATTCCTTAACTTTTCCATCCTTTACAAAGCACATAGTAAGCTTATCATAATTAATAATGATAGGCCCTAACTCTTTTTACCACTATACCCCTAAAATAACCTTTGCTCCCTGAATAGGAAGAATGTGAAAAGTCTCTATAAAGTGAAAACCTTGTATAATGAGTGGAATATCCTTGCAAAACCCCTTACAAGTAAGTTTACTAACATTGCCGCCATGACTTGAAATTTAACAACAAGAAAAATAGTAAGACCCAGATGCTTAATCAATCATTGTTGCATAAAGTTATGGGTATTGCTTAAATCCACCAATATTGAGACTTATTTATTGTTTAAGTCCCCTTAGAAATGTAGTGTTCTAGGAAAAGAATTAATAAAAAGAGCACAGTAGTTAATAGTTCCAACATCATAGATACAGTCATCTTCCAATTCATTTGAAACTGCTTCTTCCTTTGTAGTATCTATTAATCTATTACCATCTTGCTCATCTGTACATAGTAGAACTAGGAATTGTGCATTGCATTTATGATTATAGTAGAATTTGTGATCATAGTTATAACATAAACCTTTCTCTCTTCTTGCTTGCATTTATTGTGTAGTTAACTTACAAATTGGAAGTGATTTAGGGGTTATAGAACTGTTAACCCTAGATAAAGATTCAATTGGTGGTTTGGCAAATTGTAAAGTAGATGGTTTGGAAGTAGAAAGCCTAAGCGTACTTGTAAGGTACTTAGAGGTAAACTGGTCATTCAACTTATCTTCATACATTTTGGTAAACTAAATAGCTTGTAGTAGGGATGTTGGTCTATTAATAATGGCTTCACATTGTATCATGGGCTTTAAGCCAGATATGAAACGTTTTACTAAAGAGGATTGTGATATACCCATTACTCTATTAGAAAGTGTTTCAAATTCGTGTTGATACTCTTATATTGACCTTTTCTAGCACAACTTGTACAAAGTGCCCTATGCATCCTCAACATCTACGGGACCAAAACATAGCTACAAATCATGTAAGAAAGTAGGTTAGGTAGAAATCAACCTATTGTTGTACATCCATTGGTACCACTTCAAAGCGGCATCCTCTTTGGTAAAAGAAGCAATAATAATATGTTGATCTTTTGGAATGTCTTGAAATTCGAAGAATTGTTGGACCTTGAATATCTAACCTTGTAGATTTGTACCTCCAAACTTTGGTATTTCTAATGGTACCTTTAAGTAAGTTGGCCGACACTAAACTTTCAGAATCATTTATGGAAGATAATGAATCCTTCTTATGATATGTACAATGATTTTCAATAATTAGACTCTAATCCCTAATTCAATGTTCCTAGCTTGATCAGACAAAGACCATAATTAAGCATTCATTATGGTTATCATGGTTTCAAACCTTTGTTGACTCTATTATATTGTTAAGAACATAGAATTAATGGCTTCCATGTCTACATTAATAGAAGATAGCAATTCTGGTGTTATGAAATCAATGAGAGCACCAAATTGTTAGGACAATTACCAAATCTCCTTGAGCCTAAACTGAATCGATAATATCTTAACCCTAAAGCAATCCTTAACCACATACTCTTTTTGTCAGGTCAGGTAGGGTTTTCTAATAAAGGTTTTTCTTGTGTTTGCTAGGTGATGAAAGGAAGAAGAATATGGTCAAGGCTTATTCGAGTGAGCCTTACACTCCAAGTGATAGGAATCAGCCTGTGACTATTTTTAAGTGGAGGTTGACCTGTCCTAAGTTGACATCGACTTGTTCGAAACTGAAGCTGACCCACTTTAACCCGAGGTCAATCAACTCTTGTTGAGACTGAGTTGATAATAGAAGGTTGAGAGGAAGAAAATGAACCACTCAACATCAAGTTTATCGTCTGCCAAGAAGTTGAGAGATCATATGGCCGAAGCCTCGAAGCTATAAATCTACTTGGCACCATATGGAGAGATTAGTGCTGACTAACCATAAAACTCAGCAACTGTAGGTTGAATTTTCAAGTATCTTAGCTAAGTACTACAGGACTTTAGGTGTTCTTACCTAGACCCGAACATCCAATTGCTAACCTTACCTAGTTTTGATCCTGCTCCTTCCAAGACAACTTGAATGACTGTATGCCGACTTCTTCTATAAAATGCAGAATTTTTTATTTTTGTGAATATTTTCTTTATTTTAATTATGGGTCCATTCTTTAAGGTTTAAGGCCTTATACATTATTTACAGTTTTGCCACTAGGGCTTTTAAGATTTGCTATAAATAGCAACATTTGTAATTAGTAGAGAGATTAGAAGAATAGTGAAGAATATTCAGACATTGAATATACTTGAATATTCCTTTTTGAGTAAGGATACTCCTGAGCTCTTAAAGCTTGCCTTTTTTGGATTATTGAGTGCTGATTAAAGTCTTTAATCTTCCTTATGTTCTTATCATTCTTGAACTTAGGATTGTGGTGAACCCTTTATTTGTGTGAGTTAATGAGTCACATCTAACCCTCGTTTGAATCCTAAGTGACTTTAGTGTTTGTGAGTTGTATCGAACCTTATTTCAAGCTCAACACTTGAATGTGTTTGTGTCTTAGTGCATGACATCCATACACATTCACCATCAAAACCCCATTTTCACTCTCTATTCCTTGTTCTCATTTTGAACCTGAATTACCTTATCCTTTGGTTCAAGATCCACTGTGTATCATCTTGGTATAAGAGCTTTTGGAGGGACATATATGAAAGAAATCATTAGAGTTTACTTTGTGTTATCAATTTTCTACTAGTTTTTGTTGGTCTATAGTGTGTTGTTCGTGTTCTTATTAGTCGTAGTATTGTGTTACTATTGAGTTGAGTAACAGTAATTTCAATAGTTGGTATTTAGTTGCTGTAGAAGTGTTTTTTAGTCATGGTAGCTATAGAAGCTAAGTAGTAGTCATTTTTGGGTTACTGTAATTGTGTTTTGTTGTAAATTGTATTGTTCAAATTTTCTTTGAATATCACTATACAGACAAGAATCTTTGAAGATGGTGTCAATAACAGTAGAGATAGTCCTCATGGAAGTTTAAGGAGACGCGTTGATGACTTAGAATATCATATTCAAAATCTTACTAATTCTATTTAGGAGCTTACTGGTTTAGTCAAAGGCTGCAGATGTATTAGTCTAGGTGAAAGAAGGGAACAAACACCTACTAGTAGAAGTGGTTCCAATGAGCTTGATAATGATGAATGGCAGCCGAGAAGAGTTGTTGAGCTAAGAAGATGAGAAAATCAACTTGAGTCGAGAAGAAGCAATGACATAAGTGTTGATACCAAGAACCCAGGAGCCCGAAGAAGAGAGCCGAGGCTAAGAAGAAATATGGCTGAGCAGAGGTCCAACAAAAGTGACCAATCTAAGGTGAATCGACTAGCTTGGAATGAAAGCGATGAACCTCGAGCACATAGCTGAGGACTTGACAATATCAAACTTTAATTGCTGATCTTCAATGGAAGTAGCCAACTTGAAAAGTTTCTTGATTGGATTCCCCAAGTTGAGAAGTTGTTTGAGTGTTATGAGTATGATGACCGGATAAAATTTAAGCTGGCTTCGTTAGCCCTTGTTGATTATGCAAGTCTTTGGTGGGATAAATTAGTCACTAAGCAAGATGTTGAAGGATAATAGTCGATTAGAACTTGGAAGCTTATAAAGCGTTTGATGAATCGGTACTTTGCGTCGACCTACTTCAAGTAAGAGATGCTCCATGCTTTTCAACACCTAAGGCAATGTTGAAATACTGTTGGAGAGTACTTGTAAGAGATTAAGGCCTTAATGACGAGGTGTGAGATCGTTGAGCCACAGGATCGCACAATTGCAAGGTTCCTAAGTGGACTCCGGGATAACATTGCCGACATAGTGGAATTACAGCCATTTAACTCACTAGATGAGTTAATCAATCTAGCATTAAGGGTGGAAAGATAGAGGAGGGGGAGGCACTAGAGGTCGACTAACCGACCTTAACTAGTTAGCCTTAAGCTTGAAAAGTATGCCGAGAGAAGGCCAGAGAAGGAGATGGAGAGAGGTGAGTCTAGCTGATTTGATTAGGTTGAGATAAAGAAGGTAGAGAAGGAAAAGGTACCTGGCACCAAGGCCTGAGAAGTTAAATGCTTCAAGTGCTTAGGCTTCGAACATATTGCTTCTCAATGTTCAAATAAAAGAGTCATGATCTTGAAGGGTGAAGGACTCGAAGCTCAAGTAGAGAGTTAGAGTGACAAGAGTTCAGGAGATGAGTTGATAGAAGAAAATGTTTATGCTGATAATCTGGATGAACTCTTATCTATGACGAGTCGACGAGCCTCCTTGAAAGTAGATCTTAGACATATGGAAAATTTATTTCATATTCAATGTTTGGTGAATGGGAAGACTTGTTCCTAGGTTGTTGATGGAGGAAGCTGCACCAACGTCGTTTCTATCGAGCTAGTAAAGAAGATGAAGATGCTGACCTACCTGCAACCCTGACCTTATGGATTGAAGTGGTTTAATGACAAGGGTATGGTCCATATGCATAAGAGAGCTTAAATAGCATTTAAGGCTGGGCAATATGAAGATGAGATTGACTTCAACGTAGTACCTATGAATGTAGTAAATTTATTGCCTGGTTGATCATGGGAGTATGATCAGAAAGTGATCTATGATGGCTTACTTAACATTTACACGGTTTGAAGGGATGGGAAGAGCTATTGCTTAACCCCCATGAGTGTTGAGGAAATCTAGAGCAAATCGGCACCAATGGTGAAGAGAAAAGGGAAGTGAAGTTTATTTGTCATCCTGACCTGTATTCATTGTTTAGCGTTGAGGATGACTTCTTTTCGGACCAACAGTAATGATAGGAATCAGCTTGCGACTATCTTTAAGTTAAAGCTGACCTGTCTGAAATTGAAGCTAACTCGCTCTAACTTGGGGTTAGATTATTCGAAGCTGAAGCTAATCAGCTCTTGCTGAGATCAAGCTAATATCAAAAGGCCGAGAGGAAGAAAAGGAGCCACTCGACATCAAGTTTGCCATCTATTGCGTAGCCGAGAGATTACATAGCCGAAGTCTTGAGGCCATATATCCACTTAGTACCGCATAGAGAGGTTAGTGCTGATGAACCATAGAACTTGGCAACTATAGGCCGACCTTTCAAGTCTCTCGATCAAGCATTGTAGGACTTTAGGGGTTCCTACCCAGACCTAGACATCCAATTGCCTACCTCACTTAGTTCGGATCCTATTCCTTCCAAGACAACTTGAATGACTGCATGTGGACTTCTTCCATTAAACACATAGTTTTATATTTTTGTGAATATTTTCTTTATTTTAATTATGGGCCCATTCTTTAGGGTTTAAGGTCTTATACATTATATACTGTTTTGCCGCTAGGGCTTTTCGGATTTGCTTTAAATAGCAACATTTGTAATTAGTAGAGAGATCAGAAGAATAGTGAAGAATATTCAAACATTGAATACACTTGAACATTCCTTTTCAAGTAAGGATACTCCTGAGCACTTAGAGCTTGCCTTTTTTGGATTATTGAGTGCTGATTAAGGTCTTTGATCTTCCTTATGTTCTTATCAATCTTAACCTTAGGATTGTGGTAAACCCTTTATTTGTGTGAGTTAGTGAGTCACATCTAACCCTCATTTGAATCCTAAGTGACATTTAGTGTTCGTGAGTCGTATCGAACTCTATTTTGAGCTCAACCCTTGAATGTGTTTGTGTCTTAGTGCTTGGTGCTTGATATCTATACACATTCATTGTTAAAACCTCATTTTCACTCTCTATTCCTTGTTCTCATTTTGAACCCAGATTACCTCATCCTTTGGTTCGAGACCCACTATGTATCATCTAGACACTACATCTTTTCTACGAAAGTAATTTATTATCCCCTTTTTGTTATTTCTTTTCCTTTTTAACTCTTTGATAGTTCTGTAATAATATTTCCTGGCTATTCTATTACAATTGCTATGATAGTTGTATATAAACTAATTTTTGTAATTTTGTTTTTACTGTTTTGCTATGAATACAAGAGATTCATATTATGATGTAATAATCTGTAATATTTCTAATATGAACTATAGTCCTTCATCCACTTTGGTTGTTGAATAGTCCTTTTTGTCTTTGTTATAACATGTTGTCGACACATCACCACCACCTTTATAGCATCACCACCATTATAGTTGTTGCATCTTGATAATCACTGTCATTGAATTGCTAACTATTGCCTAAGTCACTAATACTTTTGCATTACCACCATATACTGACCATTCTTACACTACTGCAATAATTATTGCCAATGCACAACCACCACTAGCATTGCAATGCTACCAATAATATTGTCATTATCATTACCATTGTCGTTACCACCTTCCAAACTCTAGCACCATCACCATCGTGCCACCACCAACATCACCCCTACATTACAACCATTGCAACTACATTTTAACCACACATGCCAACCTTTACATCTAGCAACATTATAACCAATACTACCTCCACCATCTTTGCCATAATCTTTACACCACCAACGCTATTATCACCACTTAACTACCAATTTTGCTAGTACTCTGTACCATCATTGATACTTCTATACTAGCACTACTACGCCATCCTTAATATTAGTGGTCTTAGTAATGATATTGTATATGATGGTGATTGAGATTAGATGAGTGGATACTAATGTACAATCGATGGTGTTAGTGGTGGTCTTATTCTGTTATTGGTAATGTAAATACGATGATGTTCTACATAGAATGTTATGAATAATTTTTACAAAGATATATCTATACATCTAATTTGAATTTTTGTCTATAATATTAAGTGGTTTCATTAATAAGTTTAGGGTCTGAATAAAATGTATGCCTTATATATGGGTTTCTCTACAGACTCAAAGCTTAAAATTAGTTATACGTATATATACATACATACAAACATACAAATAAATATACATATACATAAATATACATAATTAAACAGCTAAGGAAATTGAAAGTTAAAAGTGTTCCTCTTACTAAAATTAGAGTTGAAAACCATAGTCAAAGATAGAACTATAACAACTATGAAGACATCGAGTCCATAGGTTTTTCTTTCTTTTTTTCCTTTGGAAATGACCTTTAGAGAAGAGACCTAAGTAAATAATAGAGTATATAGCAAAACCATAAATATTATAAATTTAAATCGTGGTTCGGGGGGTAGTAGGGGGTGTATGGGAATGTGGAAGGTGGTGGATGATGAAATCTAGAGAAGAGACCAAAGTAAATAGATAATAGAGTATATAGTTAAACTCTAAATATTATAAATTCAAATCTTAAATGAATTCATTGGTAATATTTGGACATATTTACAATTTGTTTATTAAACAAGATTGGAATATATTTTATGTGTTAGACCTATACTTAGATAAAATTATAAATGGTTCCAAATAGGCCTAATTTGTTTATAAATTTTGATTTTTCTTATATAAAATCCATATAATCATATCATATTATGTATAGATTAGTGGTCAAATACCAAATTATTGGTATTACTTACTACATAATGCACCCTAAATGCATTCTTGTTCAAAATGTCTCGAGTTTTTACCTAATTCATCCATTAGAGTGTTGCTTTCATCCTATTAAATGCTCTCTTCATCATCATTGCACTCATAATTGCTATAATATTGGATTCAACTCAAAACATAACTATTATGTTTGAATAGCAACATTTCCAATGTAGAACTAAACATATTATGTACTTATATCACAACTTTAGGTTATTACATAATAAGTACTTATAGACATTTTGGTGACTTTGATTATTTTAGTGATATAGATAAATGTGTTAGTTATAAGCTAATATAATGACCTTAAAGCTCTTTGCACTTTGGTTGTTAACATGTATTGCATATAATCTCAATAGTGTCATAAAAAACCTTACAAAGGGGTCAAAAGGAGTTATACTTAAATGTTCAACCTGTTGAGAGGGTAAAATTAATAACTTTATCTAAGCAAACATTTTCCTTTGCTCCATCGAGAGGTTAAGAGGAATCATACTTAAATGTTTACCTATTGTTGTGTAGGTATAAAAAAATTGTATAAACATTCAATGGCTTTTATTAAATTAATAACTTTATTTGTCTTTCTCATTTATTACGAAATCCCAATTGTCAAAATACCGAGTTTGATTCAAATCTTACCATATGAAATTCAGAACCCATGTGCTTTCTTCACTAATCTCATTTCTTCCTCAAAATAGCTAGGCATGAAATAAGAATAATAAAAATATTCAAGTAATTCACAATGCTGTAGTACAAGGTAGTGTGATGCCAAAATAGCCTTAGATGTCGATTAAGTTAGCCTTCTTCATATATGATGGCACTAAAAAAAAAAGAAAAGAAAAGAAGAGAGAGGTCAAAATACATACTAAATGATAAATCGCTGAAGATCTCATAATACATTGTAACCTATCTCTCATTGTTAATTGCTGACATCATATGGGTTGTCATAGGAATTCCTTGCAATATGTGTATATGTTTGAATGGGGATGTTATGGGGGTTTTTCCTCATGGTAGGGGTTTGGGGGTTTATAAATAGTGTAGTTTTATCATGTTTATTGCATGTGTCATATTCACAAGTGCACTATTTATTTTTTATATAAACACATAGTTGCCTTTATATCATAATTTTTTTTTTGCCAAAACCTTTATATCATAATTAACCAACACATTTTTCACCACATTTGCAAAGTCTTTATTTCTTTTCCTTCTCTATTGCAATCTATAGACATATGGAAGTTGATTTAATTCTCAAGATTTAGTTACTTTTCATGGTATCATAGTAGAATTAACTACATATCTGATAAATTTTTCAATTTTGTCAAATTTTCTTTGATTTGATCCAAGTATGATTACTGTTACGTCATCTAGAAATTTAGATCTCGTGTATAGTGATTCGCTTTGCTTTTTCAAACAAATAATCCTAGATTTGTCATTTCTAGCTTGATTTTTAATGGAATAAAGTTTTTAAGATAGAGTTGATCCATTAAATTAGGCCTACGAGCAAAATCAAACCTAGAGTTTATCGATGAAATTTGTATAAAACTGGAAGAGAATCAAATTGAAATTCAACGATAGATTCATTGTGATTACATGATTAGGTGTTGGATCTTGAATTGAATGTGTAAAGAAATTTCAAAAGGTTTTATGCATGCTTAATTTATTAAGGATTTGTGGGATGATTGCATCTAGTTGGGAAATTTTCTAAAA
Organism: Lumnitzera littorea; assembly: GCA_024138015.1. Lineage (NCBI taxonomy): Eukaryota > Viridiplantae > Streptophyta > Magnoliopsida > Myrtales > Combretaceae > Lumnitzera > Lumnitzera littorea. Next base: position 44,085,446 of record JAMXBB010000005.1, on the reverse strand, counting down.
CAGAGAACATAAATTGTTTGATGTATTTTCAAATGGGACTTAACGACTCATATGAAAGTATTTGAAGCCATATTCTATACTTAAAGCCCTTTCAATAAAGCATACTATCTAATTCATCAGGTGGAGAAACAAAAGCAAGTTTCTAGAATTTGTGTTCCTAGTGATGAATCTTTGGCTTGCAATGTTAGAATTCAATATAGAAATAGTGATAAAAGAGGCAAAAGAGACAAATCATGATCAAAGTTAGTTTGTTCTCATTGCAAGGAAATAGGTCATCAAATTGAGAATTGTTTCAAAATTGTTGGTTATTCAGAGTGGTATAAAGGGCGAAAGGATAGGAAGACTCAAAGATTTGTAGCTCAAGTAAAAAAGTAAGCTCTTGATAACATGCTTGTTATTAATTAGTATGGAATGTTTTTGACAAGTGATAAGGAATTAGCAACCCACATATGCATTGAAGTGGTAAAAATGTTAAAAGCAAGCAATGTTCCATCAGAGAAGTATGGATACTTATTTGCAAACTTTGCAGGTAAAAAATTTGATCATGAATCTTTTATAGCTTCAATACATGCAACCGATAAAGTTCTTGATGACTGGATAGTTGATAAAGGAGCCTTTGAACACATGGCTCCTTTTATCAACCTTTTGCATGATGGTCAAACCTTATTAAAACCCATTTGCATTAAACTTTTAGATGGAAGTACAAAACTGTAAACACCACTGGTATTATTGTTTTGACTAAGCATATTGTCTTAAATAATATGCTTTTAGTATTACATTTCAATACAATCTTCTTTCTATAAGTAGGCTACATGATGAATCTAATATTTTTGCTCTTTTCTCTTCAACCAATTACTTGTTTCAAGAGTTGAGTACTAAGGAAATGGTTGCTATAGCTAATGTTAAGCAAGGACTATGTGTAATAAAGTCTAAGCCTATTAATTCTAATGTGTTTAGCCTTGATTATATTGCTCTTTCTATTGTAATTCAAAAACCTTCTCTTTAGTTGTTAGATGACCATTTGAGACATGCTTCATTTCAAAACTAAGACATATACCTAGTTTTAATGTCTCTTTAGACAATTCTTTTGTTTATAATACATGTAATCTTGCAAAGTCACATTGATTGCCTTTCCATTTAAGTCAATTCATTTCTAAGCATTGCTTTGAACTTTTGCATGTTGACTTGTAGGGTCCCTATAGCATTCCATCTATTTTAGGAGCCAAATACTTCTGTAATATTATTGATGACATGAGCAAGTGTACATGGACTTATTTGCTTCAAAACAAACACCAAACCTCATCTAGTTTGACAACCTTTCCGTCATACAAAAATAACCATTCCAATACAACACCTAAACACATACGAAGTGACAATGGCAATGAATTCCTTTCCTATGAATGACTAACTTTTTTCATTACATGTTGTTGTACACTAAAGAACCACTACGCAGATAACCCAACAAAATGGAGTGGTGGAGAGAAAGCATCAATACTTTCTTGACATGGCTCAAGAATTGAGAATTCACGTAAGCTTATCTAAAAACTTTAGTAAATGACTATATCTACATCTTCCATTGAAGCCAAATGTAGAAGCATGGAAACTGTGACCAAAGTATTGTTGTGGTTATCATTTTTACCCCATTTATTTGTTTTTTATTTATTTCATTTTGATTATTTTTATTTTTCTTTCTTTTCTCAGTAGGCCTTAAATTAGAAAAAATTCAAAAAATAAGGAATTAAAAGAAAATCCAAAAAAAAAAAAAATAAGAAATTTAGAAAAAATAAGGATCGTAGAAAAATACAAAAAATTTTTTATAATAAGAAAATCACAAAAAAATAAGAAATTTGAAAAAGAAACCCTAAAATGATAAAAAGTTAGAAAATGAAGTGTAAAAATTTAGAAATTTATTATTACAAAAAAAGTAGAAAAATTAAATTCAAATCAAAGATTTTAGAAAATAAAGTATTATTAGGATAGATTTTAATTTTGGTTTAAAAGTTGGGCTGTTGAACTTGAGCTTTGATTTAAATTTAGCTCAGGCTAACCAAGTCCATATGTGTAATTTGATTGCACATATGGATAAGGCATAAGCTAACGGTCTAATGGTTAAACATATAGACATAACATTGGCATTGAGCAAGAGGTCTTGGGTTCAAAACTTAGCAAAGATAAGGAAGCCTTTTTTTTTTTTTTTTTTTCAATCACATCAAGAACTGTCATGTGTCAGGATCTGATTGCACCACGTATCCTAACATGTGGCATCTTCGGATTTGACGACCCTACTGATGTGGTGCTACGAGGCGTACTACGTTAACTGTCATGTGTTACGAATGATACGTAGTCCCCTTCCTTCCTTTTCCCTTCGTTTTCCTCTCTTTCACTCCTCTTTCCCTCACTTTCCCCAGGTTTTCTCCCCCTTTCTTGACTTAAGAACACTCGACCCTTTTCTTGACTTAAGAACACTCGACCCCTTCACTTCAACTCCAATTTCTACACAAATTCTGCATACACTTATGCAGTTTCTCGCTTTATTCCTATTGTGCACATAGCATACTGTGAATTGGACCCACTAACTTGTCCAAATTTGATAAAAAAAAATTCAAGTCGAGCTCCTAAGTTGGGAAAAAAATTGAAATCTTGGCATTTACATTCAAAATCTAATCTGAGCTTTCCATGTTTTCTAGGAACAATTCGAGTATAAAATGGTGTTGAGAGAGCTCACACAATCATGGATAATCACTCACAAGTAGTTGAATCACTCGATGTAACCCTTCTCTCTCCGTAATCACTTTCTCTCTCTCTTTAATTCTCTCTCTTCACTCCAACCTGAGCTAAACCACCCCTCTAGGAAGATTACCGGCAGCTTAGGCTCCCCAACTTAGTTACTCTTAACCCTTACCATGACCCCTAGCAGCTCCACCAAGTTAGCCATCGCCAAACCCTGACCATCGTCCCTCTTTCTCCTCAAACCACCACCCTCAGCGTCCTTCGACCTAAACTAACATCACAGTTACTCTCTCCATACCCTTAAATCCCTAAGCCAATACTCCATTTGCACCTACCAGTTACTCCCAACCATCGCACCAACCGCTGCTACCACTCATCTCCGAACACCCTCTAAACTAATCCCAAACCCCGTGGCATTTTTCCTATCCCCCATTGTAAACCCTACTTATAGTGAGCCTATGATTTGATTAAGAGTACTGTCCAAACGTTCCCAAGGATCAATGAAATTAAGAACTTAAGTTTATATTTAGAAACAAATTAAATTTTTCTAATTCAAAAACCAATTATCGATAAAACCTAAGGTTAAAGAACTACGAGCTCTAAAGTCACCTAAGACCTTAAACCCTAAAACAATTAGGGACTTTTGGCCCTAAGTGACTAATTGATAATTTAATTTGAATAATTTCATTCAACTTTAGAAAATTTCACAATTTTATGAAAATCAAGTCATAAATTACAAAACAATGTAAGATGAAAACCCTAAAACAATTTCCTATAAGACCATGCCCTTATCTTCATGTCTAAGCCTTACATATAAATAAGTAGACCAACCAATCACCTTAGATGACTTATCGATTAAAGTTGGAATCATTTATCAATTGATAACTTATCAAAATCTTGTGATAGGAAATTTTCCTTATCACCCCTTCACTTTTATCCTCATATGGACAATTTTTCACAAGATTTCACATGCTTAACTTTATTAAATGAGACAATACAATTCCATGACCCCAAAGGACACTCCATAGCTGGTTTGAACAAGAAGAAGAGGGGGGCCATGCTCTTGTCTTTTAACCATCAATCACTTTCTCTTACACACCCTATTTACTCCTTAATGCTTACATCATCGATAGTTGCAATTGTTGACTTTTGTGTAAGCTACAAGACAACAATTTCAAGACATCTTAAGTACACATTTTCCTCATTCCCAACTGGCCACTTTTTCCCTCATTTCTCTCGCTTTCAATCTCATTTTCACTTCCTCTTTCTCTCACTTGAAACAAACATAAAAGAGGAAACAACCTTACCTTACAAAATCCTTCATTTGGCCACTACTTCTAAGCCCCACTTACGGCACTTCCATTTTCTTTTCTTATGTCATTTTCTTCCAACATCTAAGCTCTTTTAGAACCATTAGAACCTTCCACAAACCCCACTCCAAAGGATTAAACAACTCGGGTTTCTAAAAGGTGCAAAAGAAGGAAGCAAAGTTAAGAGCTTAAATGGAACTTTTGTGCACAACCACCATATTTTGCTTTAAGGACGAGTAAGTGTTTTTTGTGATTAGTGGGTTAGTGTTCATGTTAGGAGACTTTGATTTCTTGAAGATATGAGTATGATTACAAGTTGTTATAACATCAAAGACCATCCTAAGAAACAAACTCATGAAACCCTTGCATGAAGTTGAAATATGAGCATGTAATGTTGGTGTTATGTAAAGATACTTGTTTAACCTTTTGAATGGAAGATTTTAAGTTGAGAAAATCTTGAAAAAAGAACTTGAATGGAAGATGAGCATGCTGGACGTGAGGATTCAAAGATCATTTGGATGTTGATTTTATTTCCAATAAGCTAAACATGCTCAAATCTAAACTTAAGTTAAGGAAAAATTCATCACATAAAGTTTTATGAGGAAATCAACTTTGTATGACATGAGCTATATCACGACCCAACAGTATCGTTGTCATGATAGGTTGCCGTGTACCATATAAAGGTCTATCATCAACCCTCTTGCTGATCATAGGCCTTTCATACGACACACAAGGCTCCTTCCACTATACGTTACCACTAGGCCCATAAACAAGTAATATAGGGCAATTTAACTAAAATTAGTTCTATGGTATAAATTAGCTAATTGTGTGGGCTCGTGAGACCCATACCAAAAGAATATTACAACGGATGCAGTTTATAAGGGAACTGCATTAGAGATTTTAATCTATGTTATGAACAAAAATATAAAAGTAACTAGATATCTATAAATCTATTACAAAATGTCCTATTCGCTCTCTGATCAGTCCAGTCCATCCTTATACGAGACTTACCATGGGCATGCCTCTGCTCGAATTAGAGAAGAGGTTTTCCTACAACAATAAAAATCTATAGGGGTATAAGCTTAAGCTTAAGCTTAGTGAGATAAATGCCCTTGTCAGTACCATATGGCATAAATTTATTAGATGTATAATTATATGAATGCATAAACAATCAGTATGCCAAACAACGCATGTAGTGACTTAGGAATTGTATACGACTTAGAATTACGCCCCCTATAGTCAGGGTTTGGAGATAATTAACCGACCCAAACCAAAATCCAGGTTTTAGACCTTGAGTTTTAATTCATTAGTACTATTGTGCTTTAGTCAACACAAAACTATGTATATATATACATATATATACTTTCATTATCGAATAGTAAATCATATTTTCAAAATCCCAAGTCTAGCAGTGTGGTGGCCCCTGCAGTCTACAAACATACGCCTTAAGCAAAATCCATAAAACCCGGCCCCTCGCCGACGATTGGTGTCTCCTGGTGCTTAATAAGCTCATCAGCTTAAAACAGAGACTCAATATAAATGATGACATAGCTAGTGCCCAATCCTGCAAGAGGCACGTCCTCCTGTGAGTCCCTTCCTATCTTTTGCGTAAAGCAACATCGGTGTTTTCCGTATGCAATATGGGGAATGCATGATTCATTTTAATTTCTTAATCGTATAAGTGATTAACTTAATTTTCAAGGTGATCAGACAATTTCATTCCATACAATTGGACATATAAATTATCACAAACAAATCCCATTATTATATAATTAACAAGCCATCATCCACAAATTCATACACATGCATTTTCTATATCCCACAAGCATCCAAATTTATATATATAAGTTTAGGTGCATTTATTCTACAAGCAAAATCAAGTAAAGAGTCATTGGAGATTTACTTACTCTGCCATGTGGATCAATCAAAGATATCTAGGGGCAAGTTGTCTCCGTACGCGGTGTTCCTTGGTCATCGAAATAATATTTACAAGGGATTGAAATAAACTTAGGAAACTAAGTCAAATTCCCTTAAATCATACTCTTGACTAGTTTTCGTAACTTTTCTCGATTTTTACTTAAAAGTTTAATCGCGTATAACTTTTTCATTTCAAATCCGATTTTTATGATCTTATAGTCAATTTTCATCGTTTTTTAGTTTACTTTAATGTGGTGAGGTTAAATTTTCGAAATGAGGCATGCAAATCTATCCATGGGTTAGAACAATAGCGATCCTCATGTTTTGGAGTGCTTTTGGGCCTTGTTTGGTAAATGAGCTTTTTGGTAACTTGAGAAATCCTTTGGGCTTGGTCTTAAGGTTTTATCCTAAGCTCAAAATACTCCTTGAGATCAGATTTACAACTTTGATTTATACTCCTAAGGCTAATAATCACTTCATGGGCTCTTTAGTGGGCTTAAGTTGTCAAATGGGCTTGTTTTTGGTTCAAACTAAAGTTAGTGACTTTGTTGGGCTTATGGAGTCTTAGGTGGATTTCTTGTAGGCTTCAAAAAAACATTTCTTAATATTTTAAAGAGCTGGTAAAAATTTTAATGAAGGCCCAACTTAGAGTTCTAGGCTTGTTTTGAGAGTTTTAGGCTCAGTTTTGAGTTCTAGGCTTTGTATAGTTGCTATACTTGCTTTAGTTGATCTTTTAACTTTGTTCACTTACTTTTATCATATTTTTAAGTGTCTTTTACTCATGTTCCATATCTGGTCGTGATGATTCCAAGGGGTTCTGACTTGGTTTTTCGACTTGTTTCATCATTTCTTTAAGTTTAGGTGTTAGATCATGCACTTAAACTACTTATATCCAAATATTAACTTAACTTTTCTTCCATAAGATGATTCTTTAACTCATGCTTCACACAAAGAAATAGAAGATCTTACACTTATTACAACTTCCATATCATAGCTTATGTCATACAAAGTTGGTTTCTTCATAAAACTTCATATGATGAATTTTTTCTTAACTTAAGTCTAGATTTGAGCATGTTTAACTTAATGGAAATAAAATCAACATCCAAATGACCTTTGAATCCTTACGTCCAGCATGCTCATCTTCCATTCAAGTTCTTGTTTCAAGATTTTCTCAACTTAAAATCTTCCATTCAAAGTGTTAAACAAGTGTCTTTACAAAACACCAACTTTACATGCTCATGTTTTAACTTCATATAAGGGTTTCATGAGTTTGTTTCTTAGAATGGTCTTTGGTGTTATAACAACTTAAAATCATACTTATATTTTTAAGAAATCAAAGTCTCCTAACATGAACACTAACCCACTAATCATAAGAAACACTTACTCGTCCTTAAAGCAAAATATGGTGGTTGTGCATAAAGGTTCCACTTAAGCTCCTAACTTTGCTTCCTCCTTTTACAACCTTTTGGAAACCTGAGTTGTTTGATCCTTTGGAGTGAGATTTGTGGAAGGTTCTAATGGTTCTAAAAGAGCTTAGATGTTAGAAGAAAATGACACAAGAAAAGGAAAAGGGAAATGTTGTGAGTGATGTTTGGAAAATGGTGGCAAAGTTGATTTTGTGGGATAAGGTTGTTTCTCCTTTTATGTTTGTTTCAAATGAGAGAAAGAAGAAGTGAAAATGAAATTGAAACTAGGAGAAATAAGGGGAAGAGTGGTTAGTTGGGAATGAGCGAAATTGAGTGTTTAAGATGTCTTGAAAGTGTTGTCTTGTAGTTTACACAAAAGTCAACAATTGCAACTATTGATGATGTAAGCATTAAGGAGTGAATAGTGGTCTATAAGAGAAAGTGATTGATGGTTGAAAGACAAGAGTATGGCCCTCTTTTCTCCTTGTTCAAATATGCCATTTAGTGTCCTTTGGGGTCATGGAATGGTCTTGTCTCATTTAATGAAGTTAAGCATGTGAAATCTTGTGAAAAATTGTCCATATGTACTATAAGTGAAGAGGTGATAAGGAAAATATCTTATCACTAGATTTTGATAAGTTATCAATTGATAAATGATTCCAACTTTTAATTGATAAGTCATCTAAGATGATTGGTTGGTCTACTTATTTATATGTAAGGCTTAAACATGAAGATAAGGACATGGTCTTATAGGAAATTGTTTTAAGGTTTCTATCTTACATTGTTTTGTAATTTATAATTTGATTTTCATGAAATTGTGAAATTTTCTAAAGTTGAATGAAATTATTCAAATTAAATTATCGATTAGTCACTTAGGGTCAAAATTCATTAATTGTTTTAGGGTTTAAGGTCTTAAGTGACTTTAGAGCTTGCGGTTCTTCAAGCTTGGGTTTTATCGATAATTGGTTTTTGAATTGGAAATATTTAATTCGTTTCTAAATGTAAACTTAAGTTCTTAGTTTAGTTGATTCTTGGGAATGTTCGGAAAGTACTCTTAATTAAATCATAGGCTCACTAAAAGTAAGGTTTACAAGCTATGATATGGAAGTTGTAATAAGTGTGAGATCTTCTATCTTTTTGTGTAAAGCATGAGCTAAAGAATAATCCTATGGAAGAAAAGTTAAGTTAAGATTTGAACAAAGTAGTTTAAGTGTATGATCTAATACCTAAACTTAAGGAAATGATGAAACAGGTTGAAAAACTAAGTTGGAAGCCTTCATATATAAAATGACTAGATCTGAAACATCCTTAAAAGACACTTAAAAATATGATAAAAGTAAGTGAACAAAGTGGAAAGATCAACCAAAGCAAGTATAGCAAGTATACAAAGCCTAAAACTCAAAACTAAGCTTAAAACTCTCAAAACAAGCTTAGAATTCTAAGTTAGGCCTTCGTTAAAATTTTGACCAGCACTTTAAAATACTAAGAAAGGTTGTTTTGAAGCCTACAAGAAGTCCACCTAAGACTCCATAAGCCCAACAAAGTCACTAACTTTAGTTGGAACAAAAAACAAGCCCATTTAACAACTTAAGACCACTAAAGAGCCTATGAAGTGGTTGTTAGCCTTAAGAGTATAAATAAAAGTTGTAAATCTGATCTCAAGGAGTATTTTAAGCTTAGGATAAAATCTTAAGACCAAGCCCAAAGGATTTCTCAAGTTACTAAAAAGCTCATTTATCAAACAAGGCCCAAAAGCACTCCAAAACATAAGGATTGCTATTGTTCTAGCCCATGGACAGGTTTGCGTGCCTCATTTCGAAAATCTAACCTCACCACATTAAAGTATACTCGAAAACGATGAAGATTGACTATAAGATTATAACAATCAAATTTAAAACGAAAAAGTTATACGTGATTGAACTTTTATGTAAAAACTAAAAAAAGACACGAAAACTAGTCAAGAGTATAACTTAAGGGATTTTAGCTTAGTATCCTAAGTTTATATCAATTCCTTATAATATTATGATTTTGATGATCAAGGGACATCGTATACAGAGACGATTTGCCCCTAGATTACTTTGACTGATCACATGGTGGAGTGAGTAAATTCCCGATGACTCTTTACTTGATTTTGCTTGTAGAATAGATGCACCTAAATATATATATATATATAGATTTAGATGCTAGTGGGATATGGGAAATGCATGTGTATGAACTTGAAGATGAATGTGATAGCTTGTTAATTATATAATAATGGGAATTGTTTGTAATAATTTATACGTGCAATTGTTTAGAATGAAATTGTTCGATCACCTTAAAAAATCAGATTAATGAACTATGTGATTAAGAAATAAGATGAATCATGCATTCCCTATATTGCATTCGGATAACACCAATTGCTGCTTCACGCAAAAGATGGGAAGGGGCCGCGTCTTGTAGCAGAAGCTAGGGGCCGCGTCTTGTAGCTTCTGCTTAAGGCGTATGTTTGTATATTATCGAGGCCACCACATCGCTAGACTTAGGATTTTAAAAGTATGATTTGTTATTCGGTAATGAAAGTATATACAAATATAAATATATATATTTATAGTTTTGTTTTAGCTTAAGCCCAATAGTGTAAATGAAATAAAACCTAAGGTCTAGAACCTAGATTTTGGTTTGGTTCGATTAATTATCTCCAAACCTTGACTATAGGGGGCGTAATTTTAAGTCGTATGCAGTTCCTAGGTCGCTACATGCATTGTTTGGTATACTGATTGTTCATGTATTCATATGATTGTGCATCTAATAAGTTTCTGCCATGTGGTACTGATAAGGATATTTATCTCACTAAGTTTAAGCTTACACCCCGATAGATTTCTTTTAATGTAGGAAAATCTATTCGTTAATCCAGGCCGAGGCATGCCCATGGTAAGTCTTATGTAAGGACGGGTTGGAGCGATTCAAGAGCGAAGAGGACATTTTGTAATAGATTGTAGATAACTAGTTACTTTTGTATTTTTGTTTATAACATGGATTAAAATTTCTAATGCAGTTCCCTTATGAACTGCATTTGTTTGTAATATTCTTTTGGTGTGGGTCTCACGAGTCTACACGTCTAATTAATTTATACCATAGAAGTAATTTTAGTTAAATTGCTTTATATTGCTTATTTATGGGCCTAGTGGTAGCGTATAGTGGATTGAACCTTGTGTGTCGTATGAAAGGCCTGCGATTAGCAAGGGGGTTAATAGTAGACATTTATATAGTACACGACGACCTACCACAACAACGATACTATTGAGTCGTGATACCCATACTCCCAATCTGAAACTTATGAATCTCCTTTCCCTCACTCATTTTGGTTGATGGATCAACCTAAATTGAGCTTCGCCGTTGTTGTTAAAGAAGAGGAGTCTAACCCAACTGACCTAACTCGACCAACTTGATTCGACCCACCTAAGTTCAACCCGCACGCTCAAACCTATTCAAAGCCCTTTTTTTTTAATTTTTATTTTGTTTTGTTTATTTATTTATTTGTTTGTTTTACTTGTTTATGTAAATGTAATCAAATAGAAAAAAGGGAAGAAAAGAAAAAGAAAAAGAAGAAAAAAGAAAAAAGTAATTTTTTATTATCTTATTAAATAATATATAGTAAGTAAAAATAGATTAGGTGATAATATAGGATAAAGAAAAAAAATAATAATAAAAGGAAAAAATAAATAAAAAATAAAAATAAAACTAAATAAGTAAATAGAAAGAATAAAGATTATTACTTCTTTTTGTCAGTTAGAAAGTTGATTTTTCAAAAATAAAATAAAAATAAATCAGCTATTTTTCAAATTAGGATCATTTGGAATTTTCCAAAAAAAAAAAAAAAGAAAACTAATTTAGGGCCCTTTAGGATATTTTCTTAAACAAATTTAAATGGGTAAAAACATAAACTGGGCTGTTTTAAAAAACTAAAATCAACTCAACCTACTTAAATTTTTTAGAAAAAGAATTACTTACGTTTGATCCCAAATAGCGAATACATAGGTACTTACGAGGCGACGATAAAAATGAAAAAACCTAATTTTCCTTTTTCTTCAGTTTAGATTATTTCATTTGTCTAATTAGAATAGTTAAATTGAGTTTCAACTCATGAAATGAAAATGTGATTTTTAAAGATTAAAGTTAATTTTGGAAAGTCAATGGTACCCGTAAGGGTTTAAAAGTCCTAACCCCTGGATTCAGATTCTCTGGTTTTCAAAAAGCCGTATTTATAATTTGTTTTTTAATCAAGAGATCGGTAGCTAAGATATAATCAATCCACCCAATTAGTTATAACTTAACCCCTTTTCTCGACTGTGGCCAGGTAGCGACTCTAAATCTTTTCAAGTTGAAAAAAAATGGTTTTCTTTAAACCCTAGTCGAGGATTAGTAGTAAACGGGTTGGATTTAGTAGTGATTGGATTAGAGAAGACCTTATTTTATAAAAAGAATCGAGAGGGTGAGAAATCGGGCTCAACAATATTTGATGCATGATTTATGTTTATTAATGTCCCTTCTAATTATCTTGTATTCTAATAGTCATTTGGATATAAATATGGATTTCTTCGCATTGAGCACATTCCTTCCCTTTCTTAGTTAGTTGATCTCATGACAAAGGCACCAATAGACACTCTATTGTAAGATTTTTCATTCAAGTTAGAGCTTCTCCCATGCCTAACTTGAGAGGAGGGAAAAAAAGGGTGGTGTTTAAATAGATTTGTAAATAGAGATTAATTTTGTAATTTAGTAGTATAGTTTTGTAGTATTTATTCCACATGTCATATTCATACATACACTATCCATTTTGTATATAAATACATTTTTCACCACATTTGTGAAGTCTTTATTTATTTTCCTCCTTTACTGCAATTTGTAGATGTCACCATGCAAGCTACTTTAATTGTCAAAATTTTTTCACTCTTCAATGAAAATAAGTCAATCATTGAAAGTGGTTGGCTAAAGAATATTCAACTATAAGGTATAGAAGTGTAGAGTTGAAGGTTTGGTTAATCTCTTAATAATAATAGATAACTACTAGAGGGGAAAAAAGAGTTGATAAGACTAGCTAAAATGATTAAAAGAAGATGATTAATGGTATGTTCATAAAGGATGCTTAACATGAGTTCCATGTTAAGTACCTTACAAACATTTATATTTCTTTAGCATTGTTCGGTACTTAAAAGCAATTGAGTGCTTTACAAAGCACCAGTGTGTAAGCTACATAAATTTGACATATTCTAACCTTTTTTTTTTTTTGGTCAATATGCTATTAGCCAATGTAAACCTCATGAAATTTTAGTATACACTTAGAATCACTAAAGGGATATACTAGAGATGGGCTAAAATTGGTAGAATAGATTTGAGAGATATGATCAAAACTTGCTAGGACACCTATAAATAGCGATAGGAAGCATTTATATTCCTTAGAATTGACTAGTGAAAGGTATAAATATTTGGTAAAACAAAGTCAACACAAGAATCTTAGTTAATTTAGAAGACTTGAGGAAAACTAATAAGCTAACTAAATGGATTCCTATAATCAATACATGAAACAAACCAACAAGAACTTAACAAGACTACATATGGCACCAAATTGACTTATACATGATCACATATGGAAAAAGACTAAAAACTTGACAAAAAAAAGAAGTAAAGTTGAATAAGTAATTGAAGGTAACGTAAGTTGTGACCTCATTCATTCATTTCATCAAGAAACATGCGGAAAATGAATTCCTTAAGACTGCTACATCTAGGCACCACCTCTAGAAGGGGAGTGACTTTTTAAGTCAACATGGAATTTTCACTAGACAAGCAACCGAATTCTAGAAGCTATGATGTCATGGATGAGGTTGCTAACTTATGAAATAAAAACATGTAGAAATTGGGATGCTTTCACATTATAGGTGGTAGCATTCATTTGGGGTACATGCATCCAAAATTCTAACATTCTTATCCCATTTCAATGTAAAGACGAAAGTAAGCTTAATTTGCAAGAAAACAAAAGCTTATGAGATAAGCTAGATTAGGCTTTCTATAAATAAGACCCACCAACACATATGGGACCACACTTATGTTTCACTTTCACATAACATCACTCTTGCCTTTCCTTTTCCTAAGACAAACCTTACAAAATTCTCTCTTCATTTCACTCCGTTTTCTAAGTCCTAAGATTTTAAGGGTAAACATAAACTCTTTTCAACTTCTTTTCTTCAAGAAGGATTCTTTTTACCTCTTTTCTAAACATAAGCTTTATGAAGGAAACTCTTTTTCAACTTCTCTTTCGTCAAAAACACTTTTATAAGAAATTAAGGAAAGTTCAAAGTGAAACTCTTATGTGTTTTCAAAAGACAAAACTCTTTATTAAAACTATGTTTAAGCTTTGTTTTGACTTAAAACCTTAAACTTTTCAAATTCAAGAATCCCTTTCAAAAGTATTTTTATCTCATGAGTTTCTAGAGAAAAGGATGCTTTCATTCTATGACTAATCTCTAAACATGATTTTCAAGAATATTCAAGGAAAAGAAAGTTTTCCTCAAACTCCTTGTTTATTCTAAAGAAGTTTCATAAACTTGAGCTCTACGAACTTTTGATTTCATTTTAAAGGAAGATTCAAGAAAAGAAACCAAAATAGTTTCCTTAAAACAAACGACTAAGATAATGAAAACTAAAGCAAGTGGACAAAGTCATGCCTTAAAAATAACTTAACTATCATGTTTGATTAAATTTTCCTTAACTTAGACTTTATTGACATATAGATATATTATCTCAATACCGTAACGATTTGGACCCTATGCAAGGACCGGAAAATTATGGAACAAGAACCAAGGACATTCATGGACATATGAACTACTCAGATTTTGAATAAGGACCATTCATACATGATATGGTAAAAGAACCATTAACATGATAAGTCTAAGAAATAAAAGGCTTATAATGAAAAAGCTCAAAACCAAAAGAGTTTAGTAATTAAGTATGTTTCTCAACTATCTTTATTTTTTACGTACTTTCGAGTTTGACCTTAGAGAAGACTATTATGATGAATAGGAAGATGGTTAGGTGAATATCTATGATGATTATCACTTGTATGTGCTTGAAGTATAGTTGCACCTTTAAATTTCTATATAATTAACTTGCTTTGTTTGGGATATTAGGAAAGTGCTTGGTTGTTTGTGAAGATAATTAAAGATTATCCCCCCAATTGTAGTTGATGATTGTGATGTGATGTGATTCTTGTCACTATGTGATGTTTTAGATGATTATTAAAATAAATGAAAGTTAAGCAAATCAAAATTTGCATATTAAAGTGGTCATGCATAGCATATTGCATAAATCCCTTTTTATTGCTACCACTGTTACACATGGAATAGAAAGGATAAAACCTTCCTCGTTTATTGCAAACTAAGTGACTTTGAGGATGGTCATGCATTAGACGAGGCCATGTCCATTCGAGCATGCATACATTTGAAGGTTGATCAAGGATTTGATCACTCCTTGATCATTTGGGTGGTCAAGGAAGGCATTATTTCTTAATTTCATGTAAGCTTTCCTAAGACCACTAAGAGATCCTTCTCTTGTGACTTAGTTAGATGACCTTTGTGAACATTTCTTTTGGTTCCTTTAGCTAACCGAAAGATCCATCTTCTTAGGGATTATAGTGGTTCTAGGATGAACATTCGTTGGTTCTCTTAGATAACCGAGAGATTGGTTCTCTTGTAAGGGTAGGGAGAATGTACCCATTTGGTTCTCTTAGGACTGATTAAGGGGCTTTCATCTCTTGATCATTATATTGACATAGGTATTGGTTCAATTGAGAATTGAGATTTTTGCAGTTATTTTATGGTGGCCAAGGATGTTATGCTAAGTGATTTTTAAGCTAAATTGGACGCTTAAACATTGGTGGTTTACATGGTCCCCTTCGAATATGCTGAGTATCCCGAGAGAGGTTATGGAAAACAAGCTCTAGATTGATTCGAGTGCAAAGGTGATCTAACAAAAGAAAAGGCATTTTGCCCCCAATAGATAAGCAGCCATAGAAAAAGAAGTCTAGAAGCTGTTGAAGGTAGGATTTATTCGGGAAGAGCCTTATTTGACTCGGCTAGCCAACTATACACTAGTCAAGAAGTTTAACAGAAAGTGGCATATATGCATAGATTTCATGGACCTCAATAAGGCCTGTCCCATGGATTGTTTTCCATTGTCGAAAATCAACCAGTTAATAGATTTAACTACAGGACATGCGTTGTTTTCTTTTATAGATGCTTTCTCGGGTTACAGCCAAATTAAGATGGACAAGGAGGATGAAGTTCACATGTCATTTGTTACCAATTTTGGAACGTATTGTTGTATGGTGATGCCTTTTGGGTTGGAAAACATCGCTGCAACTTACCATAGGCTTGTAACTAAGATATTCAAACCATAGATCTACTGAAACATCGAAGTATTTATCGATGGCATGATTGTGAAGAGCATAATAAAGGATTAGCATCTTATTGATCTTAAGGAGACATTTACTACTCTCAAGAGATATAACATGAATCTTAACCCATAGAAGCGTGTTTTTGGCACAACTTCGGGAAAGTTTTTATGATACACAGTCACTTGATACGGCATTGAAGCCAATGTGAGAAAGATTGAGGCAATAATAAACATGAAATCCCTTTGTATAGTAAAGGAAGTAGAAGAACTTACCGGTCGAATAGCCACCCTTAATTGGTTTGTGTTAAGAAGTGCAGATTGGTGTGTAAAATTCTTTAAAATCTTAAAGAATCCAAAAGAATTTGAATGGTCTAACAATTGTGATAGAGCTTTCAATGATCTCAAAGAATTCCTTGTGTCACCACCGATGCTTTCAATTGTTGAGCTCTTTCTTCTATATTAGTTCGAATTGATAGTAAAGAGCATTGATCCATTTATTATGTAAGTCATGTCTTGCAAAGGCTAGAGCATCAGTACATGAAAATTGAGGAATTTGTTCTAGCAGTGGTTCTCTCGACAAGAAAGTTGAAGCTGTATTTTGAAGCTCACCAGATCAGCGTGCTCATCGATCAACCATTGTGATAGGCATTGCAACGATCAGACTCTTTTGGGAGAATGATGAAGTATGCCCTAGAACTAAGTGCCTATGGTATACAGTACAAACCTAGAATGGCACTAAAAGCTCAGGTTTTGGTAGGTTTTATAGTTGAGTTTATTAGTGAAGAAGATAGTTTGGAGGTTGCTGAGACACCAATATGGCACGTTTATGTGGATGGCTCTTCTACAAGAGAAGGAAGTGGTGCAAGCCCTATTCTTTAAAGCCCCTACAACGTCAAAGTTAATTATGCTTTAAAATTCTGATTCTTAACCAGCAATAATGAAGTAGAGTATGAAGCTTTGATTTTCAGATTGAAACTAGCAAAAGAGATTGGTGCTGACAAACTCAAAGTGTTCTCTGACTCATAATTGGTAATGAATCAAATCATGGGAAGTTATGCGATAAGAGAAGAATAAATGAGCAAGTATCTATTGATGATATGAATGCTCATAGAAGAATTTCAATCTTTTTCAATCCATAAGGTTTTGAGAAGTAAGAATATCGCTACCGATAAGTTGTCAAAATTGGCTAATATGGCTTTCACTGACTTGAGCGACAAACTTTTTGTTCAATTTCTTCCATAAACAAGTTTATCCACTCTTTCGTAGAGTTATGAATTAGCTCCTTGCCTAAAAGAAGAATCTTGGATGGATCCTCTTGTAGATTATTTGAGAGATGGTACTCTCCTTGATGATAAGAAAGGAGCACGAAGATTGGTTTACCAAGTTGTGAATTACACGCTAATTGATGGTCAATTGTACAAATGCGGCATATCACAACCCTATCTTCGATGCCTTCCTTCGAGAGATGCCTAGAGGGTGTTGTTTGAACTACATGGTAGTATATTTAGCAAGCACGTAAAGGCACAGACATTGTATGTCAGAGCACTATGACTCGGCTATATTATTGGCTGACCATAAGAGAAGTTGCAAAGGAAGTTGTTTGGTGTTGTCTACAGTGTTAGAAGCATGAAGCGCTGTATAATGCGCCTAGAATAGAATTATGCAACTTATCCAATCCTTGGCCCTTTGCCTAGTGGGGATTAGATATTCTTGGACTCTTCTCGAAATCTATTGCCTAATGACAATTTGTCATTATCACTGTAGATTACTTTGCCATATGGTTAGAAGCCAAGGCAGTGGAGAAAATCATCGAGTAAAAAGTTGAAGCGTTTGTTTTCATTTCCATAATATTAAGATTTATAGTTCCATACATGATAATCACCAATAATGGCCTGTACTTTGACAACAACAAGTTCTGAGCATTTTGCGAGAAGTATGACATTTGCTTAAACTACACGTCTGTAGTACACCTTCAGATGAAAGGGCAAGTTGAAGCTGTCATTATGATCATCTTATACGGATTAAGGAGGAAGATTAATCAAGTCAAGGGGAAATGGGTCAATGAGCTACTAGATGTCTTATGGGGGTATTGAACCACCCATAAAACTGCAATAAGGGAGACCCCCTTCAGGTTGGCATTTGACTCAAAAGTAGTTTTGCTGATTGAGTTAAATCTGCTTAACCTATGAATGTAGAATTTTGATGTGATGGTTAATCAAGTAGGATTAACACTAAATTTGGACACCCTTGAAGAAATTAGAGATATTGCAAGAGCAAGGGTTGCAGCATACCAGCATAGAGCAACTAGGTATTATAATAAAAAAGTAAAGTACAAGGTTTTTCAACCTAGAGACTTGGTTTGCTAAAAGCTGGAAGCAACTATTGTGCGAGAAAGTCAAGGAAAGCTTAGTACAAATTGGGAAGATCATGTTAGGGTTTGGGAAGTAGTTGGTGAGGGGGCTTATCAACTAGAAAGGTTAGATATATCAATCATGCCTTGAGCATGGAATGCTAAGAATTTTAAACTCTATTTCAATTAATTGCTTGGATGATGTTCATGTCCACATATTTTGTAAGGCAACAACTTACTTGTTTATGAGAATTATATTTAAAGTCTTATTTTGTTTCTTGATCTATTCATGACTGATGAGTTAATAAGTTCAAATCACATGGCAAACAAATTGATATAAGTTCTAGCTTATCGTGTTTAGCGAACTTCAATTAATCTTATAGTCGAGTAGAATGGCTAGTCTATATCTCAAATGGCTAACGAACAATGTCAATAAAAGATGCAAGAAAGGCATGTAAAATAAAACAAACCGAAAATATTTAGGCATATGAAATAAAACATGCCGAGAAATGCTTAGTGTACAAAATAAAACATGCTGAAGTATGAGAGCATGTGAAATAAAACATGCATATTAATAAAAGAAACCATACAAGCCAGGAAAATGTAGTACATGAAATAAAATGTATTGGAAATACTGACTTATACGAGTAACGTGTTTTTCATTCATCACAATGCTATTACAAATGCTTGGCCAATGGGCCTAGATTACTGTGTACAAGGAACAAAAGTACAATACTATCTAATGGCTTATTTTTTGGAGTGAGTAGATGCAAACTTTGGATTAAAGGCTAGGGCTTTCTTAAAGCATACTTCCTTTTCGGCACTTGGGGTCTTAGAGTAGGTTGATTTTTCCTTTCATTCATAGGGGATTTCCTTTGATAGATGCTCTTCGTCTTCCCCTAGATCCTCGACATAAGCTTCATTATTACCCTTCTTGACATTCTTAGCACTTGATTCTTCATCGTTTCCCTCATTGTAATTGCTAACTTCATCGTTGACGTCGATTTAGTCAAGGTAGGAGAGATTATAATCAAGGAAAAGCTTTAGGATCTCCTCTCTTGCCACCTGGACCTCTTCTAACAACTTCTTTTGTAGAAGTCTCTTGTACTATCGACTAGGAGTGATTATGTTGAGTGCCTCTTCAATAGAGGGTCCTCTTTTCATAGTCTCTTCTAACTCGGTAACACGACTTTGTAACCTCGTGTTGTTAGTCTCTAGCTCTTTGATTTGCACTCTGAGTTTATCCTCCTCATTGCTCATTATTCAAAGAGTTCGGCCTAGCTCCCAGCACTATTCTTTCTTCTTTTGAAGCTCCTCTTTCAAGCCTTTGGACTCTTTGTATTGCTCTTCAACCTTAACCTTCAGGCTCGAGATTTCATCGACTGCTAAGGTATGTGCTAACTTCTAGGTAGCCAAGTCTTCCTAAAGCTTTCTTGCCTCCATCTTGGCCCTTATCCTTGCATTCTCGACAATAGTAGTCTAGGTTTTGGAGGCATTGTACGCATCCTTGATTTTCTACAACAATTTAGTATGAAGAGTATTATAGGTGACCTGGCATAATACACAGACTACTATTGTTATTACCTTCTTCATCTCTTTGTTGGCCTCATCTAAAGTCGTCATAACATGGTTACTTATCTAGAAATGAACAAAGGTATTAGCAGTTAAACAAACTCAACAATTAAAAGGATGTTATGGATACTTACATCATACAACTTGGCCGCGATATGAGCTTTATTACAACTACTGACCCTATCAACGTCCTTCTTAGCAATCTCTTTGTCATTTGGAAGAATAATTCCTTCTATTAAGGCTAAAGATTTTATCCTATCTCCAGGACTGAGTTGGTATGCAAGACAGTGTGGCTCTAACATGGGATGAAGTATTCATTAACCTCCGTATTGGGGACGAATTCGGCACTACTAATGCTGAGAGCTTTATTACGCATTGCCTCCTTTGTCCTTTCATCTAGATCTTTAGACCTCTTGGCAAGTAACTGTTTAATGAGTTCCTTACTTGATCTCTTATTAACACTTGGCCCTACCTCGACCATCAATGACTATCCTTTAGTAGTAGTGGTAGCTTTAGCCTTGTGACGGGGTTAGGTCTCGACTGTCTCACTTACCTTCCTCTTCTCAACTAGTTGGGA
The DNA here is from genome assembly GCA_024138015.1 of Lumnitzera littorea. NCBI lineage: Eukaryota > Viridiplantae > Streptophyta > Magnoliopsida > Myrtales > Combretaceae > Lumnitzera > Lumnitzera littorea. The sequence goes on along the minus strand of JAMXBB010000005.1, from coordinate 44,065,157 downwards.
TACTTTCTTCTATGCTATCAATTGCATTGTTATGTCCTCTTTTGCTACTTTCTTTGCAGTAGTAGGCCAATTAGTAGTGGCTACGGTGGCTGCTTACTTATCAGCCTTTGACTTTTTAGCCTTAGCCTGGGCTAATAGTTTGGCAGGATTTACCTCACCAACACTCATATTTGCAATATGAGTAAACACGTTAACATTAATGTAAGTAAAAAGAATGAACTCAGATTCTCCATTATAAGCAATGCTCAAAGACAACAATTCTCCTCCCTAGTCATGAGAATGGCTTCTCTCTTGTAGCTATACTTAGCATGGTAATTACTTATTAGTGTAACTTCCTTTTTAGAAAAGATTAGCTCTCTGCTTTCATAATGCCTAATAATTCTCTCAACATTCCAAAAGAACATTTTGCTCCTCTTCCTCTCTTGAATTTTCTTTGCCATGTGATGTCATTCGGCATCAACTCTATATCTTTTGTGTGGATTGGTTCAGTCCATTGAGTCTAGAAATCTAACTCCTCATCTAACATTATTGACATGAATTTGTGATGCCACTTATGGATCTTAGACTCTAACCCATCCATGAACTTATGTCCATGCCTTACAACAGCAAAGTATCAGTAGTTAGGTTGCCTCTTAATTGTGAAGAAATACTAGAACAGTTAAGGCATAGCCCTAACTTCCACTTTTTCACAAACTATCTTGAAAGCCACTAGAAACTGATATGTATTCAGTGAGAACATATTCGGTACGACTTGGAAATAATTAGAAAGGCCCTTCACGAATGTCGAGAAAGGGAAGTGTAACCCAAAATCCAAATATTTTTGGTATGTGTGGAATTTGTGCTCCCTTGGGAAACATACTCTTTCCTCTTCTCTTAGCCTCCTAAGATTCCATGCCCTTGGAAGGTCCTAGCAGTACTTGTTATATTTCAAGACAAAGACCTTATCGGCGACACTGACTGCTCCATTTGGTGAATCACAAAAGTACACTATATTATTGTATAGATACCTAGCCACAGATCTTTCTTCCTTATCATCTAGGTAAGCATCTGCTACAAGGGAGTTAATTCGAGTGAGTTTGTCCTACCATTCTACCATGCTATCGATCAAACTACTCAAAGAACATGTCGTCTCACTCCTTTTTTTAGGGGGCGGGGGGNAACATAGGCAAAAACAGGAAGTGCTGGTAGTCAAGGGCTAACCTGATCTAGATCAAATCGGGAGCCAATCAATCTGGTTAGGAAGTCAGATGAATTGGAGTTAAGCGCTAGTGGTTGGGTGGTAAAAAAAAAAAAAAAAAAAAAAAAAAAAAGTTGGATCGGGATAGGGGGCCGGGTGGCGGGGGGGGGGGGGGGAGGGGAGGGGAGAAGTGACCTCAGTCTCTATTGCTTCAAAATTTGAAACGATTAGTCGATGAATGATAGGAATCAACCTCTTGGACCAATCACACAAAGCCGAGCTAGAGGACTTCAAGGGCTTTTACGGAAAATACTAACTCTAAGCCATAGCCGAGATAAGGACTCCTATCCCGATCCAACCTCCTGCCAACCTATCTATCAGATCCTCATATGTATCCAACATGCTCTTGCCTAGCTACAAAGTCTTAATCCAAAAGGTAACCTAGGAAAGGCTAGTTGAGTCGAGCTTTCCAACCAACCACTAGCGCTTAACTCCAATTCATCTGACTTCCTAACCAGATTGATTGGCTCCCGATTTGATCTAGATCAGGTTAGCCCTTGACTACCAGCACTTCCTGTTTTTGCCTATGTTGTATCATACTCTTGACGTACAGCCATCAAGTGACACATGCCTTCTGACACATTGTTCTAAAATGATTCTTTCATTTCCGTACTCAATATTCTTTGTCCTTTTTACCCCTTTTTAGCATGATTCATGTAACATAATTGTAAAATACCCTTGTCTTTTCATACATGTAAAATAACCCTAGTATGCAAGTATATAAACCCTTACTTTCCTTGTACATGGACATCTAACTTTCAATACAGAATTATTCACTTTGAGCAACCTTAGTATTCTCATTATCATTTAACTCTTATCTATTCCCTTTAGCAAGGAGTAGTGGCGAGTGACCCTTCAATTTGGACTGGTGTGTCATATTCGGTGGATTGTTGGCTAAGTAAGATCAGGTAGCATATCATATCCATTTGGTTTTGCTAGCTTTTTGTTGTTTCTTTTCGGTTCACTTCGTTGTGGTGCCTCTTTATGTGTATGACCCTAGAGACACATCAGCTTCACTAGTATTAGAGCACAGTTTCGTGAGGGAGTGTGTGAAGTTGCAGTGAAGTTTTTGTTCTCTTTACTATTAGTAGCTACTATATTCCTTCAATAGCTATTGTAGTGTATTAGTGTGACAACAAGAGTGGTTTTATTATTACTTAGTTTTACTCTATTTTTCATTACAAAAACAAAGCAAGTTTGTTTCTGTCTTATTTGAGTAACTATTAGGTATTGAAGTTGTTAATCCATTTGAGAAGTACCGTACTATGTTAGATTCAAGTATTTAAGGAGTTATTGGTGACTAAGGTAATAGTGCTCAACCTGGTCATGGTTTTAATGGTAGTAACACCTTAGGGGTCTGTTGATAACAAACTTGACAGACTCATAAACCTGATTGAGAGTCTAGTCACTATAATGCAAGTTAATAGGCAATAACCCTAAGGTGTACAACAACAAAACCCTTAGGATGACGCCCCTAAGAGACACTATGGTCGAGTCAATCGTACCAATCACCCAGTTCGACCTCCTTAAGCTAGAGGAGTTGCTAGATGAAGATTGGAATTAGAGGAGATTGTGGAGGACGATGAGGAGCTAGATGTTGATGGGTTTGGTGAAGAAGAAGAAATTGATTATTACCGAGCATAAGGATGAGGGCATCGAGTCCCTCAAGGGCTAGACAATGTTAAGGTGCAAATCCCACCCTTCGGTAAAAGTGGAGATACAGATGAATACATGGAGTGGGAAGAGAAGGTCAAAAAAGTATTTAAATGTTATGGATATGAGGATGTGATCAAGGTCCAACTTATTGCATTGGAGTTTATTGGGTATGCCAGCATATGATGGAAGAATTTGAATACAGCCAAGGCAAGAGATGGAAGAAGAAGTGTCAAAACTTAGGATGAAATGAAAAGGTTGTTAAGAGGTAGATTTATGGCCAAGACTTATTTACAAGATTTTTTTGCAAAGTTATAGGAGCTTCACCAAGGAAGCCAAACTATTGATGATGTAAGAGAGTTTTAGATGTTAATGATCTGAGTCGATGTAAAAGAGCCAGAGGCTCGTACAGTATCAAGGTTCATTTCTGGACTCAAGTATGAGATTCACAATATTGTGGAAGTATAGAGGTTTTATAATTTGGAAGAAGCCATCAAGATAGTGTAGAGGGTCAAAAAGTAGAGGAGAAATGTTTCAAGCCGACTTGGGCCAACATTCTCCCGAGCCCCGGAACCACGCTAACTTGTTTAAGTTGAGTCTAGGTGACCATATCAAGCCAAGGAAAAGAATGACTAACCTGAAAATAGCCAAGTAAGTCAGTATGGTTGAGCAGGACAGTCAAGCTGAGTTAAGGCTAGGCTACCCCCAAGAATGTATGAGAAGGGATAGACCTTTGGACAAAAGTCTAGCGGGTTGAAATGCTTTAAATGCTTAAGCTTCGGACACATGGCTACTGGTGTTTGAATCGACGTGTCATGGTGCTTCGAGGAGATATAGTGGATAGCATCGACGAGAGTGAGCTTGAGGAGGGGAAGGACGTTGAAAAGGAAAAATCCGAGGAGGAAGAGGAGACCTGTATCTATGCTAACCAAGGAGAAGTGATGACCCTAGTCTTGAGATAAGCCTTGAGTTCCTTACCGAACCTTGAGGAGGACTAGTGGGAGAATTTGTTCCATACTAAGTGTACCGTCAAAGGCCAATTATGCACAATCATGGTAGATGGAGGAAGTTGCACTAATGTGGTCATGCAATCATTTGTGCAAAGGTTAGGTCTGTCGACCTTAAGGCATCCTCGAACTTATAAGCTACATTGACTTCTTGATAAGGATGCCTTGCATGTAACTAAACAAGTGACCATGCCATTCAGTGTTGGAAATGTATACAGGGATGAAGTAATGTACAATGTCATCCCCATAGGAGCTTCACACTTGCTGCTTGGATGACCTTGGTTGTTCAACTGACGTGTTACACATGATGGGTATAAGAACACCTATGCCTTTCTTAAGGATGGAAGGAGGATAGTGTTGCAACCCCTAACCTCATCCTAAGTAAATGAAGCCCATAATTAGTTCACCCAAGCTAATAAGAAAAAGGCCCTAGTGATGAGTCGTAGAGAGCTCTGATTTGCTGAGAAATCTGATGAATTGATGTTTCTGTTGGTTAGGAGACTAATGGAGATGAGGGAGTTACAAAATGTTCCAGAAGAAATCCGAGGCTTGCTAAATGAGTTTTCTGACCTGTTTTCGGAAGAACTTCCTAAATGACTACCATCCGTCTAAGGTATAGAGCACTACATTCATCTACAACTAAGTACTACCCTACTGAACCAACCTGCATACAAGATGAACCTTGAGCAAGTTGCTGAGCTAAAAAGATAAGTAGACGAACTCATTGAGTAAGGGTATGTGAAGGAGAGCATGAGCCCTTGTATTGTACCAACTTTACTCGTTTCGAAGAACGATGGTTCATGGTGCATGTGCATCGATAGTCGAACAATCAATCGAATTACTGTTAAGTATAGATACCTGATACCAGGGTTCGATGACATGTCAGATGAGATTCATGGTGCAAAGATATTTTTGAAGTTCAACCTGCAAAATAGTTACCACCAAATTTGCATGAGGCTGGGCGATGAATGGAAGACTGCCTTTAAGATTAAGCATGAGCTCTACGAATGGTTGGTTATGCCATTCGGACTTACTAATGTGCCGAGAACATTCATGAGGTTAATGAACCATATGATGCACTTTCTTCTTGGAAGATGTGTGGTCGTATACTTTGATGACATATTGGTGTATAGTGCTAACTTGAACAACCATGTTCAACATGTTCGCGAAGTATTTGACATTCTACGAGCTGAGAAGTTACATGGGAATGTAGAGAAATGCATGTTTTGCCAAAAAGGGGTGATGTTCCTAAGATTTATAGTGTTAGGGGAAGGAATCCGAGCAGATGAGGAGAAGATTTGAGCTGTTTTAGAATGGCTGACGCCGAAAAATGCTACTGAACTTAGAAGTTTCCATGACCTAACCTCTTTCTTTAGGCAATTTATTAAGGACTTCAGCATAATAGCTGCCCCATTGATTGAGTTGACAAAGAAGAATGAAGGGTTTAAGTGGAATAATCGAGTTGCGAGAAGTTTTAGGGAGATCAAGGAGAAGCTTACCTCAACACCTATCCTTTCATTACTAGATTTTGACAAGCCCTTCGAACTGGAGTGCAACACATCGAGAGTTGGAATTAGTACTGTCCTGATGCAAGAACAATGGCCTGTTGCTTACCATAATGAGAAACTAATTGGCCAGCCATGAACTATTCCATGTATGAGAAGAAGATGTACTTCCTTTTCTGTGCCCTTACTGTTTGGCAACATTATTTGTTGCCATGAAAGTTTGTTATTTATACAGACTATGAGTCTTTGAAGCATCTGAGGAGTTAGAATAAGCTTTCGAAGAGGCAAGCCAAGTGGTTAGAGTTCATGGGGAGTTTCTTGTACATCATTTGGCACAAGAAGGGAAGTGTAAATGTGGTTACTGACGCTTTATCATGATGGCAAACCTTGCTGACCACTTTGTAGACAAAATTATTGGGATTCTCACTAATTACCGATTAGTATGCTCATGATTCTCACTTCAGCCCTATCATAGGATAGTGTAAGGATGGAATTGCTATCAAAGGATATTAAAGATGGCTATCTATTCAAGGACCACAAGCTATGTATTCTAAACTGCTCCACACGTGATTGTTAGTCTAGGAAGCTCACAATAGTGGACTTTTAAGCCACTTTGGGGAGGTCAAAATAGCCAATCTATTCAAAGAGAATTTTTACTAGCCAAGTCTAGCTAACGATGTCCATAAGGTAATCAGTTGTTGTAAAGTGTATAAGCGTACTAAGGGGAAGAGAGAATGTAAACCCCTAAACTTATCAACTTAGTTTTTGAAATAGACTCAACCATGTTAGACAATTTAGGAGTCGACAAGGCTAATGAAAGTGAAAACCCTAAAAGAAATACTCAATCGCGTAAGAAACTTTTCTACCCTAAATGTTTCTAAATGCTAAAGATTTTATTCAAAAGTGATAGAAACCCTAAAAATGATTATCTTAAAGACATAGGTGCACTAATCCAACATGATATACCCTAAAACCCTAATTGATAATATAATACGCATATTTTGCCAAATCACTATTAAAAGGTTAGAGATGACCCTCATTCATATTTATATGATTCGAATCCTTAAGTAATCCATTAGAAACTAAGATAATGAGTTATAGATTATATTTATCTCTTAAGTATCTGATTAAGATAGTTTCACTTAGAGTTAGGGTAATAGTTGAAGATTAGGTCATATGTAGTGAACTTTAATACTCAAATTTGTACTTTTTGCATTTGTTATTCAAAGTGGTTTATCAAATGAGATATATAAGCTATAAAGACCTAAAGTAAGACCTCATCAACTATGTTTACTAATCAATTTATCAAATACCTCATTTTCCCTCATTTCCTTCATTTTTCCCTTAATTTCCCTTAATCACTACATTATGTACACAAATTTATATATGTTTAAGGAGAGCTGACCAAGTCAACACATGTTGACCAAAGTCAAAGGGTTGACCAAGTCAACACTTTGAAAAGTCAAAGATCTTAAGAGATAAGGAAAATATCTTAACTTCTTAATGATGGCTTTCTTTTCTTTTTCTTTTGATTTTTCTTTTCCCTTTCCCTACAATTGTTACCGTCCACATTTGATCCTTCTAGACCCCACCACTTGTTGTCTTCCATTATAAAAATCAAACAAAAGAAACAAATCAAAACCTCCCTTTCCATGCAGTGAACTCCCTTTCCTCTTTCACTTTCATTCCTTTGCTTTTGTCTCCATAACTTCAACACAATTAAAGGTATGTCTTTAAGTTGTTTTATGTTACTTTATGTTATTCATTAGTTAGTTAATTAGGTAGATTAGATAAGTAGTTAGGTGTTTAGTGTTGTCTTGAAGAAGAGAAAACAAAGTTTCCATCTTTAAGTATAGAAAGTGAAGAATCACGAAGGAGATGGAAGAAATGTATGTGTATGTACTCTTAGGTATGTGTACATAAAGAAATACCAAAGGAATACAAGTATGTGAACCTTTATACATAAGTATTTATCATGTGCATAACCTAACTTAAGACCATATCTAACTATACATACCCATACTATACTAAATATATACATAAAAACACAAAAGCATGGAATTAGGAAGCTTTTCATAAGGAAAAGCTTAGGCATACGAATTTTAGTATAAAAATACATATCCAACCGTATAGGTATATGAGTATGTATATACGTATAAATACGGTATAAGTCTAGGTATAGATATGAGTATAAGTATATATAAGGTATATGTACATAAGTATAAGAGAAAGGGGTAACATGTACATAATACATATACACATGACATAAGCATAAGGTAATGCTTATGTAATCAAAAGATGAGGTGAGTGATGACATAAGCACATGATGACATAAATAAAAGATGATGTAAGCGATGATATAAGCATAGGTTTAGAAAATAAGAAAAATAAGAAAAGTGTAGGTAATTAGATACTTAAATTAGTAAATTCTAATACACCTTCTAATTTAGATTTTACCTAATTCAACACATGAATTAGTAATAGCAAAGTAAAATTCTTTAATTATAAGAATTTAAGGAATAAAAGATATAAATATAAGTAATAAGAGTACTTAAGTGTTTATAGCTAAAAATTTCTATAAATTTAGTTCATAACGTAAAATAGAGGTCTTAACACCCAAAACAGATATTACCACGTGAATATATGTTCAGAAACGATGAAAAACGACTATAAATTCATAAATATCAAAAATAAAACAAAAAAGTTACATACGATTGAAATTAAAGTCTTACCGGGTAAAAGTTGATAATAGTCTAAGTAGAATTAGATAATTAGATGTTTAGAATTATTAGTTAATTCAAGTACTTGCTAGCCTTATCAAATCGTAATGATCAGGTGACCCTGAGGTGCGTGAGGACCTCCCGATCGACTACTACGATTAGGACAAGTCGCTATGGCCGAGTGAGTATTTACCCAATGATCCCATGCTTATTTTATGATTGTAGATAGTGGACTTAAATACTATTGTTAATTGATTATTATGTGGGGTTTGGGAAATGCCTGTGTATGCTGGTATGTTTTGAGTTGTGAACTTATCTTAAGTATTGATAATGCTATGTTTGTTGCATGGTAGAATAGAAAATGATTGTATGTACAATTGGGTGGTCATAGCATAATTTGAACCTAATTATATTCGGCTTATAAAAAGAAATTAGGACATGCATTAACATACATAGCATGGATACTATTCCGACTGTCACATCATACGGAGGTAAAGAGAGGCCATTCGGGGGTTGATATTATTCATTTATTTGGTTCTGTATGGTGCACTCGTACAATACCTTGGCTCGCGGGAATACTAGGCATTGGGGGCGGCAATCGCCTGGCTAAGGGTCGAGTCTAGAGGCCTCCGTTTAAAGGTGAGTGTGGACTACGGGGGCCCATTCACAATTATACTAGAACTTGGGTTTTCTGAAAATAAAAGAATTATTTGATATAAGTACGGAATGTGGAGTTCTGTAGTAAAGTAAGTTCTAGTATAATACCCGGATCTAATTGGTGCCGTGTAAACTCCAACCCTGACTTCGAAGGGCGTTAAATCTAAGTTACGTATATGAACTAGTTAATTATACGTATTGTTTGGCATTCTGGTTGATCATTCATTCATATGCGTGAATATAATGTACTTATAACTTGTTTGTGGTGTGCCTGAGGGTTTTGCTCACTAAGCTTAGGCTTACACCCCTTTAGACTTTTGTTGCAGGATAGCCTGTTCGTAGAGATAGGACGAGGGATGCCACAGGTTAGCCTGGGGACTTGGGTAAGAGCGAGCTGTCCTGTGTAATGAAAGAGAATAGTTTATGTAGACTCTTACTCATGTACTTTTGTTTATCTTATTGTTATAAACTTAGACATGCTTAAATACTGTGTATTGTAAGCTTTATAACTTAACTTTTATATAAATATGTTTTGGTGATGATATCATGTGAATCTGGATGTTCTTTGGAAACTAGTGGTTGTAAAGCCTTGTATATTGTGTGAAGAGTTCTTGATTAGAAGGGTAACCAATCAGGGGTTCTTCGTACAGTATACGGCGTCTGCCATGACTAGGCCGTCCTCAGTTCGTGACAGAGAACCCTATGGAGAGTACATGCCTCTACTAATGCCTACCTTACCATAGGTCGGCCTTAGCATGAACTTTGTCCTAGGGTTACCCTGGACATCCTGAGGGAAAGATTTTATTTTTGTTGTAGAGGATTGTTTCAACAAGATGGAACACTTCATTCCGTACCATTGGATTAATGATGCTTTATATATTACTGATTTGTTTTTATAGGAGGTTGTTCAACTACATGGAGTACCGAAGACTATTGTCACAGATCGTGACACAAAATTTTTTAGCTATTTCTGGAAAACTCTTTAGAGAAGACTTGAGACTAGACTAATCTAGTGTTCAACTTTAGTAGCCATTGTCACGAATTAAGAACGGTTTAGTTGTGGTAGATGCCGTATACTAAACGAAAAACCCTTAATTGGTTACCCTTTTAATCATGAACTCTTATCATAATATACAAGGCTCTACAACCATTAGCTTCCCAAGAACATACAAATCTATATGATATCATCACACAAACATGTTTATATAAAATTTAAACTACAGAGTTTACAATAAGTAGTAATTTAGTACATCTAGGTCTATATTATTGATAAAACAAAAGTGCATAAGTAAAAGTCTATATAATTAGTTCTCTTGATACACTGGATGGCTCGCTCTTACCCAAGTCCCTAAGCTAACCTGTGGCATCCCCCGGCCAGCCTCAATGAATAAGCCATCCTACAGCATAAGTCTAAGGGGATATAAGCCTAAGCTTAGTGAGCAAAACCTTCAACCACATCGTGAGCAAAACCTTCAACTACACTGTGAGCAAAACCCTTAGCCACACCATATGAATGGATGGGCAAATAGAATGCCAAACAATATGTATAATTAACTAGTTAGTATATACAACTCAGATTTAATGCCATCCGAAGTCAGGGTTAGAGTATATACGGCACCAATCAGATCCGGGTATTATACTAGAACTTACTTTACTATGGAACTCTACGTTCTGTACTTAAATCAAACAAGTCTTTTTTTTAATAAAAACCAAGTTCTAGTATAATCGTGAGTTAGCCCCTGTAGTCCACACTCACCCCTAAACGGAGGCCTCTAAACTCAACTCTTAGCTAGGCGGTTGGTACCTCCAATGCTTAGTATTCCTACGGGACAAGGTAAGGTCATTTTATACAAGTGCACCGTATAGAACCAGTAAATTTATAATAATAACCCTCGAATGGCCTTTCTTTACGTCCGTGTGATGTGATGGCTAGAATTATGTCTATGCAATGCATGTTGATGTAAGTACCAGTTTCTTCTTATAAGCTAGGTATAGTTAAGTTCAATTATGATGTGATCATCCAATAGTACACACAATCATTATTTATACTATCATGCAACAACAAACTATTATTTGTACTTAAGGTAAATTCACAACTCAGCACATAATAATATACACAAGCATTTCTCTACCCTACACAATAATCAATTAATAATATAATATAACTCTACTATCTGTAATCACATACAAGCCTGGAATCATAGGGAAAATACTCACTTGGCCATAATGTCTTGCTCTAGTCGTAGAGAGATCCCCACCCACATTAGGATCACTTAATCATTTCGATATAATAACGATAGTAAATAATTGAATTAACTAGTAGCTCTAGATATCTATTTACCTAATTCTACTTAAATTACTATCAATTTTGATCCGATTAGACTTTATCACTAACCATATGTAACTTTTTCATTTTATTTAAGATATTTATGAATTTATAGTCATTTTTCATCATTTTCGAACATATGTTCACATGGTGATGTTTGTTTTGGACGTTAAAACCTGTGTTTTACGATATATGCTAAGTTTATTAGAATTTTAACCATTGAAGCTTAATTATTCTTATTACTTATGTTTACATCCTATTTTAGGACTTAATGATTTAATTAGCCATTAGATTCTTGTACTTAGAGAATTTTACATTGTTATTACTAATTCATGTACTTAATTAAGTTTAATTCAATTTAGGAAGTGTATTAGGGTTTAAAAGATTTTCGGATCCTAAGTACATGTACATACATATGTTATATTCTCATTTAATTTTATAAGTTATTATTTTATAAGCTTATGCTTATGTCATCAATTACTTGTGTCATGGCTTATGTCATCACTTGTTTATATCATGTCTTATGTCATCATTTTATTGTATCATTGCTTACATCATCATCCATTATTATCCTTATGTATTCATACACTTTATACATATGTTATATACATACTTATACTCCTAACATATTAGTATGTATACTTATGTACTTATATGTATACTAGTACATATACTCATATACACATATAGTGACATACATATTTTTATACGTATTTTCGTATGCCTAAAGTCCCCTCTTAAGAAAGCTTCACAATTTTCATATCTTTGTACTTTAAGGGTATATTTGGCATGGTATATGTATGTATAATTGATATATGCCTTATTGTACAAAGGTCTTTATACACGTATTTGTCAAGTATACTCTTATATACACATACTTAGATATATGTACATATGCTCTTCTTCCATTTACTAAAGCTATCCTACACTTATAAGCATAAAGATTAGAACTTTATTCCTTTAAAAACATATATATACATAACCGATAAACTTCCTATAGTAACTTACCTGTTCATCTAACTATTAAATAATATGGAGCAATACATAATAACATACCTTTTTTTCTTCTTGATTTATGATAATAGGAGTTGTGAAAGTGAAGTGGAAAAGTGTAGAACTAAGGGGGCAAGAAGATTACGGTTTGGTAAAGGGGGAGAAAAGAGTTATGTTTGTGTTTTTTTGTGTTTTAAAAGGATGAAGACAAGTGGGTCCTAAATGGAAAAGGAGTGGACAAAAACAAAGAGGAGAAAAGGAGGAAAAATCTAAAAGAAAAGGAAAGAAATCATTAGAAAGGAAGAGATGATTCTAGAGTAAAAATAACATGTTGTTGACTTTTCCATATGTTGACTTTAGTTAACATGTGTTGACTTAGTCAACCTTTTGATTTTGGTCAACATGTGTTGATTTGGTCAACTTTCCAAAATTACATGCTATTTAGTGTACATAATGAAGTAATTAGGGAAAATTAGGAGAAAAATTAAGGAAATGAAAGAAAATAAGAAGTGTAGTGAATTGATTAGTAAAAATAGATAATGAGATCTTCCTTTAGGTATTTATGCCTATATACATCATTTCGTAAGCTACTTAATATAATTATTATGAAAAGTATCATTTAGGGTATTAATGTTTACTACATGTAACCTAAGCATCAACTAAACTCTTAACTCTATGTAGTACTAACCTAGTTATGTACTTAGAAGACGAATGTGATCTATGATGTAGTATCTTAGTTTCTAAAAGATTACTTTAGTATTATATGTATTTATGAATGACCAAAAGTTATCTTTAATCTTTTACCAATGATTCGGTATAATACTAAGGTTATATTCTCAATTAGGGTTTGAGGGTAAATTATAGTGAATTAGTACTTTTATATCCTTAAAGTTATAGTTTTAGGGTTTTTATCACTTTTGGATGAAATCTTTGGTATTTACATACATTTAGGGTAGAAAAATTTTATACTCAATTGATTAGTTATTTTAGGGTTTTTACTTTCACTAAACTTGTCAACTCTTAGGAATATCTAACACACTCGAGTTTACTTTAAAGGTTAGGTCAAGAAATTTAGGGGTTTACAGCTACCTTCAGATTGATGGTCAAATTGAAGTAGTGAACAGGATGTTAGGCAATTCGCTTAGAGCTATTGTAAGGAAGAACTTAAGGGATTGGGATCTGTGCTTACCATTTGTGGAGTTCGCATATAACCGAATTGTCCATAGCATTACAAGGAAGACCCCATTCGAGGTTGTCTATGGCCTTAACCCAACCATTCCCTTAAACATGATCTACACCCCAGCAGTTACTAAAGAAAGTTAATTAGAGTTGATCACGCTTGAGAATTACATGAACTACACTAGTCTGTAATAGAGAAGATCTCCAAATTCAATTAGAGACAGTAAGAGATTGGTAGCCAAGGCCACCAAACTATTTCGTTCTAGCCAAGAGACTTAGTATGGATTCAACTCAGCCGAGAGTGATTCCTACACTTAAGACAAAGCAAACTATCTCCTAGAGCTGATGGCCCATTCAATGTCCAGAAGAAGATAAACCATAATGCCTACCAGATTGAGTTTCCTAATGACTATGGTGTCTCCTCTACCTTTAATGTGTCCATTCTAATTCCCCATCAACCAACAGATGACCTTGCAAGTACCCTAGAAGAACGAATAGAAACCCCTTAGATTTGAGGACAAATCTTTCCGACCCCTAAGTAAATGATAGGAATCAACCCCCTAGACCGATCACACGAAGTCGAGCTAGAGGACTTCAAGGGTTCGTATGGAAAATACTAACTCTAAGCCATAACCGAGACATGGACTCCTATCCTGATCCGACCTCCTACCGACTTGTCTATTAGATCCTTACGTATCTAACATGATTCTATTTAGCTGTGAAGTCTTGATCTAAAAGGTAACCTGAGAAAGGCTAGCCAGGCCAAGCTCTTCAACCGACTACTAGTGCTTGACTCCAATTTAGTTGACTTCCTAACCAGACCGATTAGCTCTCAACCTGATCTAGATTTGGTCGGCCCCTAACTACTAGCACCTTTTGTTTCTATCTATGTTGTATCATACTCTTGACGTACAACCATCAAGTGATACGTACCTTATGATACAACGTTCCAAAATGATTCTTTCTTTTTCGTACTGAATAATCTTTGTCCTTTTTAGCATGATTCATGTAATGTAATTGTAAAATACCCTTTTGTCGTTTCATACATGTAAAATAACCTTAGTGGGCAAGTATATAAACCCCCACTTTCCTTGTACATAGACATCCAACTTTTAATACAAAATTATTTACTTTGAGCAACCTTAGTGTTCTCGTTAACATTCAACTCTTATCTATTCCCTTTAGTAAAGAGTAGTGGCGAGTGACCCTTCAATTTGGACCAATGTGTCATATTCGGCGGATTGTCGGCCAAGTAGGATTGGGTGGTGTATCATATCCATTCGGTAGTTTCCTGGACTTTGCTAGCTTTTTCTTATTTCTTTTCGATTTGCTTTGTTGTCGTACCTCTTCATGTGTTTGACCCCGGAGACGCATCAACGAATTAAGTTACGAACCATACTTGATTGACTATGAGGAGTTTTATAGAATTTGAAGAATTTGAGAGAGAGAGTAAAGACGAGTCATCTAAGGCAAATGGAAGTTTATGGATGCGATTGAAGAAATCTGTTTTGCTTTTGAACAATTCCTTATATACGGATAGTTCATCCTCGTAACTACATGTATGTTTCTAACGATAATGATGCGCTGGTTAGATAATGGCGCCAATTGTTGACATGAATTCAAGACAGAAATCCAACAATTATCAAGTCTTTAACAATTATTAGGCTAATAGCATAATGATGATCGAGGTGACAAATGCCATGCCTTTTACCTTTAGGTCTCTTGACAGGTAGGAAAATGAAAATTGTGATTGTTCATTTAGGATGTGTTATGTCTTCCTTCCTACCTTACTCGGCATCTAAAGAATTACTCCCCATTCGGCCTCTAGTATATTAAATGTTACTCCATTTGTCAAATCCTCGAACATGGGAGTTGGGACGCAAATGTTGATAGTCAGTTTTTGTTCACTCGGCTTGTTAACCATTGATAGTCAAATTCTCTCTCATTCATCCATTCGGCTATCGAGCGGCCGAATGACTTACATTCTTGGCATCTGGCTGAGTGACGCAAATCCATTCCAAATTTGGATTGAAGGGAAGTGGTACGAACAGTTATCACTAGTATGATTATATTACATAATTGTCTACTTTCCTTACATTTCAAGGAATGAATCTAATCAAAAGTCTCCTATGCGTCTCAATGATTATTTTGATAACTTTTACTTCATACATGACATTCGCCTATAAATATAGGAAAGAAATACTATAAGAGCATCTGACACCTTTTTACTACTCACTTAACTTTCCCTATTCAGATTTACTGACTTAGGTATTGAAGTAGCCGTATGGAATTGGCCCCAATACTAAGTACTTTTCTTTTCTCTTTGCAGGATATTTCTAACCACCAAAATCCACTAACAACATATAATACATTTTTTCAGGTGAAATTTATATTATTTATATAATATTTATAATATATAAAATATTATGTACACAATGTATATAATATAAAATATATTATTTACACTTATACATTTATAAGATGAGATTCACTTTTTAGACTACGTTACGGTATCAATGGTTTGATATGTTGAATAATTGAGTCCATTGTAAAACATTTAGATTTGCATCTAGTGAAGTAGTCCATGATGTGGACACCATTTCAACAATTCCTTAAATCTCTAATAAGTATTATAAAGAGACTCATCATCAAATTGAGCAAAAGTAAAAATATTATTTCAAATTTTAGCTGTTTTATCAGGTGGGAAATATTTTCGTAAAAATTTTTCTACTAATGATTCACATATAGTGATTGAGTCTCTAGGTAAAGAATTTACGCAAAGTTTAGCCTTACCTTGTAGAGAGAATGGAAATAATTTAACCTTAAAATGTCATTTGAGACACCATTGATTTTGAATGTTTTAGAGATTTCCAAGAAGTTTGAGATGTGTTCATTGGGGTCCTCATCAACTAATCCATCAAATTGGACAAATTGTTGGACCATGTATATTACATTAGGTTAAATTTGGAAATTTGTTTGAATTGCTAGTCTCGCAATGTTGGGTTCAACTCCAGTAACTGTTGGCTTTTTGAATTTCATGAGCATCTTATTGGTATCATCATTATTATTGTTGTTTCTATTGTTTTAAGCGATATCTTCTTACTCATTGTTTGAATTTTCTTACTCTTCCTTTAGTTTGAGTGGTAAGCTTTGATCTATGGTATCACGATTTATTCTACAAAGACATCACATTGCTCTTTCAATTTTTAGGCCAAAGTCTATTAGATTTCTATTATTGCTTCTTGTCATAAGTTAAAAAGATTCAAAAGTTAGCAATTTTATAGAAAAGAGAATGATATCACAATAACTAAGGAAAAGAAATATTACGATTATGTTAAAGTAATTGATAAATCTAGGGTTTTGCTAATCTCTTTAATTAGACTTCTGTATTTTTAATTCTCTGGTAATAGCAGTAAAAACTTGATGGGGCTTAGACCGCTCTAATAGGCAAGTGTACTTAGTCGAGTTATAGTATAGATTAAAATAGATGTTGAGTGCAAGTGTTGATCCTATGAGAAACTAGTTATGTGAGTATATTTAGCAAGGATACCATTAAATTATTTAATTGCCCAACTTCTAACAATAAAAGATTTAATAGAATAAACTAAAAATAGAAGGTAAATATTGCAATAAGATAAAAGGTTAAATTAAAACCAAAAACATTAAATTAAAACAATTAACTAAAATAATAACTTAATAACATTATAACATAATAACATGATAACATAATAACATAGCATAAATTAATTAGTGAAGAAATAACATTTTTCCTTAATGAATCTTTATTATTGTTTACAACATAGTTCTAAGGGATTTATTCAACCGCAATTGCTATATTGGACTGTAACGATTCCTAATCCTGTTCTTATGGAAATTGGATTTTGAATTAACCAGACTTGCGTCTCTAGTTAATTCTTAATCTTGCAACCATCTCTACCTGAATTGCTTTTGAATGGAGCATCTCAAGATTGCATTAAGAGCATGGATCTCGCTATTAAGTTATCTTAATCCAAAAAGATTCGATACCTAATCTCTTAGTACACTCAATTTCTTCTAAATACACTTGTTTGTTCATTGCAGGACTTACATCTCTACAGCAAACATGAAGATTAAACTAATAACTTAAGTAAATATGAATCTAATAACAATAAGAACGGTGTAATTCGATTTCAATAAGCAAAATCATAGGCTGAATTTCATAAATAAAAATCACCGTTTGAACATAGGGTTCAACAAGGATTTACTAAATAATTTAAAAGAAAAACACGAAAACTAAAAAGAAAAGAGAAAAACAAAGAAGCCCCCTTATAATTTTAAAACCTAACAACTAATGTTTAATGGGCTCTCTCCCTTTTTTTCATCTTTAACCTTAGGCCTAAATGTCTATTTATAAGTGATCTTAAGATTACAATGAAAACCTAACAAAAACAAAAAATTTGGAAATCATCTTAACCCCACGCTTGAATTATACGGCTATGGTTGCTGTGTATGTTCTTGATCTTCATGAGAAATTGCTAATGAGAAGATCATGGGTAGGTGTTGAATCTGGGGTTCATTATTTTATTTTGATGAGAATAAAACAAAAAGTGCATAATTAAGCATGCTGATTTTGATAAGAATAAAACAAAAAATATATATTTAAATATGTTTTTGAAGAGAACAAAACAAGTAGATGATTAAACTAAATATTATTTGATTATATTGAGTTAATTGAATAAGAACGATTAATTTTCTTAATGATTAAATATATTAATTAACTCTATAAGATGTTTAATTTTTGAGTGATGATCAAATCATCTTGAAGTTAGATTGCAAAGTGTAGTTGTTTGTTGTGTGTTAAAAAGTGTTTTCAGGTGATACTTAACTTACTAGCATGATAGCTTAAGGAAGAATCAGACTGATAGTATAAAGCCTTGGATAACGAAAGAAAGAATTCCCTGATCATGAAGAACCGGCATGTCGGTTCACTTACCAGTGTTCATGCTTGTAATGCAATTTATTATTGGCTTACCGGTAAGTGTAAGGTATAGGCATGCTGGTAAACCTATTTTAACTATTCGTTGGAGCATTTAATGCACTATAACTGGAAGAATTGAATGAAATGATATAAATTCTCAACAACCCGACCATGGACACAATAGAATTGATCTTTTGCTGTAATATTCCAGCATTCTTTTGTGTTCGTATTGCCTATTATTCTTATTGTCTCTTATACCCTAATTTGCTAATATTTAGAGAGATTTGAAGTGTAGTGCTTGTGAGCTATTAGTTGCAAAGCATTGAGAGTTAAAAGCACTATACCTATAATCCTTGAGATTAAGTTTTTGTGTTGTGAGTAGAGATTGTGTATTGTGTTGAGAGTTATGAGTGTAAAACTTGTGTAATCAAGTTTATGTTTGCATAGCACTTAGAGCTTGGATTGAGAAATCAATAAAGTAGTATAAAGTCCTCGATTGGAGGTATTGTGTATCCATAGAGACTAGGGGGTAGTCTGAACTCAATGTCATATCTGAGCTTGATCTTCTTTATCCTTATCTCTTTTAATTTCTTCAATTATTATTGTTTTACCATTGTCTTGATCATTCTTGTTGCCGTATTTAATTAGTAATTTCGAAGTCCTTAAAACTCAATTCACCCTCCCTCTTGAGTTTAGCCTAATGTGGCTCAATTGGTATTAAAGCGAGTCTCTAAATCTATTGCTTTACCGCATTTAGAGTAAAGATCATGATGTTAAACACATTAGGCTTCATGGAAGAGCAAGGTATAAATAGACCACTACTCTTAACCGAGAATAATTATCCTTATTGGAAACATAAGATGAGTATATTCTTAAAAGTACAAAATAGATTATTATAGCAAGTAGTGGAGAAAGGACCATTTAAGATTGAAGGTAAAGAAGAAAATAATTACACCAATAATGATTGGAAGTTGTTAAATTTAAATGAAATAGCTATGAATATCTTATATTGTGCCATTATCTAAAATGACTTTAATAGGGTTTGTAATTGCAAGAGTGCTAAGGAAATTTGGGAAGATTTACAAAGTGCATATGAAGGAACTAGTAGAGTAAGGGATATAAAGATAAGCATGTTATGTGGACAATTTTAAAACTTTAGAATGGATCCAAATGCATAATAGATTCATCAACATCATCAATCTTTTGAGTGTTCTTAGAAAGACATTTACTAACCTTAAAATAAATTCCAAAATCCTTAAGTCTTTGCCAAGAGATTGGAAAGCTAAGAAAACTACAATTAAGAAAGCTAATGATCTTAACACAATGCCAAAAGAGCAATTTCTTGGAACTCTTAAAACTCATGAGTTGGTTAAGAACAAGGAGAAGAATCTAAGAAGAAGACAATTTCTTTGAAGGCAACTAAGGAGAGTACAAGTACTGATGAAAGAAAGGATGATGATGATGTGGCCATGATCACAAGAAATTTCAAGAAATTATGAAGTTCAATAGGAAATTAATGAAAGATAAGGATGAAAACATATCTTGGTCAAGGAATGAGAAGAAGGAAGCAATCAAGTGCTAGAATTGCCAAAAACCAGGTCACATTTAACAATATTGCTTGGATCTTAAGAAAACCGAGAAAGGAGTAAGGAAAAAGCCTATGATGGCAACTTAGAGTGATAATGATTCAAGTGACTCAGATGGAGAAATATGCTTCATGGCCATGGACAATGAGGTATCTTTTTCTTCTAGTGACTCTTCATTTAATGAGCTAAAAAATATGTATAATGAGTTATTTAAAGAATTTATTAAGGTTCAAAAGAAAAATAAGATGATGAAACAAATGATGATTAAAATAGGAATTGAATTTGATCTACAAATGATGATTAAAATAAGAATTGAATTTGATCTATTTAGAAATGAATATAATAAAGTGAAAGATATCAAACAAAGTTTAGAGGATGACAATGAGCACTTGAGATTAGAACTTGATAAATTGAATAGAAACAATCAAGAATTGAGTCTTAAGAATGAAGAGTTCACTAAGGAAAATGATCAATTGAAAGAAAAGTACAATTCTCTTGAAATAAAAGTTGATAGCATGAAAAATGAGGATAATATAGTTAATAGGCTAGGAGAACTTCAAATTGAAAATGTTATCTTGAAGTTTAGCCTAAATGATTCAAAACAAACTATAACTAAGTCTTTTATTGGAGAAAAGAACTTAGATAAACTCCTTGGCTCTCAAAGGCAAAGAGTGAATAAAACTAGAATTGGCTATAGTAGGAAATATATTTACGAGTCTTACTAAAGTTACTTTATAAAAGCAACAATTATGACTTGTAACAATTGCGGTAGATATGGTCATATTGCTCATCATGTGCAATAAATCGTAGTACAAATTTGAATCATAAAGGTAAAATGATTTGGGTTTCAAAAGGAAAAGGATATATCATTACTACTAACCACAAAGGACCTAAACTTACATAGGTATCAAAGAAGCAATTACATGTTTTTGTAAGAATTTCAAATGGGAGCAACTCAAGAAACTTGAATGAAGAATGCTCGAAGAAAATTCGAAATGCCTCCAACATGGTATTTGATTGAAGAAACTGATTGAAATAGTCTCCATACAATAACTAATATATCTTGTTTGCACTTGAAGTCCTCTATACTTGCTTAGGTTCAATTGTGCACATTTTTGCCATCTATCTATTTCATTGACACCTATAAGTTCCTACATGTTTAAATATGCTAATATTTCATGCTTTAATGATTTGCTTGACTTGATTATGAAACTAAGCATAGTTAATATATCCTCAACTACATTTGAGCTCACATAAGCATTTAGGGACTTAACTGGTATTTTTGCAATTGGTAACTTTACAAGTCATGCACAAACACTTATGTCATAATATGCATTTAGAACCAGCTTGGAAGCTTAAATTGCAAATATCATGCATTTTGTGCACATTTGAAGTCACTCATGTATGTTTAGGATCTATGAGCACAATTTTTCCATGCTTTGATTCCTGTGTTTAAATCCAATTCTCATATGTTTAATTTTGTCTACAGATTGTGGTTAAATGATTGATTTAGCTTATTTTTTTTATTTTTATGCAAATTTGACTCCCTTAGACCTAATTTAAGCTCTTATTGTTGTTTGGGAAGTCATTTGATCATTTTGTCTATTTGCATGCTATAAGTTTTGATCATGCCACCCTAATATCTATAGGTACTATTGAAACTTGTTTAGAATGCCAAATTATCATGAACTTAGTTTAGTGTATATGTGTGACGTTAAGCTCATTTTGTATTTAACAGTTGATTTTGATGATTTCAAGTGGTGATTTTAGGACTTCTAAATCCTTCTTGTGATATTTTCCTTCCAGCATGCTTAAATACAATGTTGAAACTTACTTGAAGTATTGATTTGTCATAACTAAGCCTCATTGCTATTCATGCATTTACATGGCTTAATAATGAACTTTCTAGTAATTAATGACTTAATTTTGTTAAATCTAGCTAATCTTATTAAGATATAAACTCTTTCCACTCAATTGGACACAAGGATCATGCTCATATAGATTTCATGCATAAAACATGACATTTAGCATGCTTTGGATACACTTAAAGTCATTCATAAGTATCGAAGTTTATATATACACAAATTTACCATGCATCGATTTCCGTACCCAAAAATGGGTTTCACATGTTTATTTTCATCCCTAAATTATGCTTGAGAGGTCAAACTAGCTTGATTTGAATTTTGTGCATATTTGACTTCTCTAGACCCTTATATGGCACTAAGTGCCATATAGAGAATTCATGCCTATTTATACTAATATGGATGTTGCTTTGTTTGATCATACCTCTTTTATGCTTCTTGGTATCTTTCAAACATGCTTGAAGTATAAACTTGTCTTAAATTTGAGGAAGAATCCATACTTGCTCTTTAGCTACATTTATTCTTAACATTTGACCTTAAGGAACTTAAGTAGTGATTTTACAATTTATAAAGCCTTAAAGTTATAATTTGTTCCTACTATGCTCAAACGTATGTTTGAAATTTTCTTGAAGTGTTGATATGTAAAAACTTAATGCCTATGTGCATATTTTGCTCTTACATGCACATTTTCACTTATCATGAATTATATGGTTCAATGAATTTGATTTGGCTAAATCTTTTGTATCTAGTTGAAATTTAAGTTTTTTAAGCCTTAATGGACTCAAATAAACTTGTTTGAAGTGTTAGAGCACTCATTAAATCATTTAAAATAAACCTGAGTTACCAACTTGGAAAATTGGAGTGGACATCATCAAGTTTCTGCAAAATTGTAGAATGCCGTCATGATTGTATTTTTCATTGCCAGCATGCTAGTATACCCTGCTAGATAAGAAGATACATTTGGTTCTATTATCTGAATAGTCATGCTGGTAGCCCTACTTACTACCATACTAGTACACTAGATTCTAGGCACTATTTTTTCAAAACCCTTAAGTTTTCTCTTTCCTCACTTCCATTCCTAAATCATCTCTTCTTCCAAACCCTAGAATCCTTCTCTCTCTTCAATCCTCCATCTCTAAATGCTCAAAATCATAATTTTCCCTCATCAATCCTCTCTTAACCCACACAATCTCTCATCAATCCCCTCACTTCTTCAAATACACTCTCCTCTTCTCCCTTATAGGACTTTCTCTCTCTACCAAACCCCCGTTCTCATCCACCATTGTGATGCTACCTTAATGAACTATAGTCACTTCTAAATGAACTATCACTAACCATCTTGCCCCTTTCCTCCTCTATCTTAAGATGATGATCTACCATTACATGAATTGCCAACTTCCAATCTATTTTGTATAGGCTCTTCATTATGTTTATCTTATGTTATGAATTTAGTTATTGGCCACTACTATTGTTACTTTATATTGTCTTGCCTTGGTCATTATCTTAGCTTTTATTGCTTATGCTACTTGTTTATGTCGTTTACGACTTGTAATTTATGTATCATATGGAGTTATTACATTCCTCATAGTTGGCTCATGTTTTTGAACATTTCATGTGGTATGAGATGATTTTGATGAATTCATTATGGAGATCTTATTTAGCGTAGTTTTTAACCTCCTTGATTTCACTTTTGCAGGTGGCATATCATAAGGCTCAAGCCTGAATTATGTCAAAATTTTGACTTGAATCCTCTTCCTTCTTCACCACTTAGATCCTCCTCTTTTTGATGAGGCTAAAGGGGGAGAAATATTCAAGTCATTAGAGTGTCAAAAGGTGTATTCAATCGATTTGATAATAGTCACTCAAAAGATAATATTGATCTTATGACTTTGGCATATCTTGATTCATTAAAAGAATGGTATAGCCAATATGTGGAGTTATTAAGAAGTAAGACTTGGTTTCTAAGCACATGAATACACATCAATTACTCCCTTTTTGTAAGCATTCCATTAATCTTTTTATTTGCGAAATATCTTGAAACCAAATGCTTAATTTATGAGGAGTACTAGATTGAGGGGGAGTTTTTAAAGTATAAGAGTTTAGTCCTCATCAAAAAGGGAGAGAATGTTGAACCTAAGGTTTATTATTTGATTTTTATGAGAACAAAATAAAAAGTGTATAATTAAACATGTTTATTTTGATAAGAACAAAACAAAAATTATATACTTAAACATGTTTTTGAAGAGATTAAAATAAGTGGACGATTAAACTAAGTATTATTTGATTATATTAAGTTAATTGAATAAAATCGATTAATTTGCTTAATGATCAAATGGTCTTGTAGTTAGATTGTAAAGTATAGTTGTTCCTTGTGTGTTAAAAAGTGTTTTCAAGTGATACTTGACCTACCAGCATAACAGCTCAAGGAAGAACTAGACTGAGGTGTAAAGCCCTAGATAATGAAGGGAAGAACTCCCTGATCATGAAGAGCCGGCATGCCGGTTCACTTGCCAGTGTTCATGCCGGTAATGTAATTTATTACTGTCTTATCGGTAAATGTAAGGTATTGGCATGTTGGTAAACCTGTGTCAACTAACTACTGGAGCATTTAGTGCACTATAACGAGAAGAATTAAATGAGATGATATAAATGCTCAACAACTCGACTAAGGGCAAGATAGAATCGATCATTTGCTGCAATATTCCAACATTCTTTTGTGTTTGTATTGTCTATTATTCTCATTGTCTCTTGTACCCTAATTTGCTAATATTTAGAGAGATTTGAAGTGTAGTACTTATAAGTTATTAGTTGTAAAGAATTGAGAGTTAAAAATCCTTGAGATTAAGTTTTTGTGTTATAAGTAGAGATTGTGAATTGTGTTAAGAGTTATGAGTGTGAAACTCATGTAATCAAGTTTATGTTTGTGTAGCTCTTGGAGCTTGAATTGAGAAATCAATAAAGTAGCGTGAAGTTCTCAGTTAGAGGCATTGTATGTCTATGGAGATTAGGGGGCCGTTTGAACTCTATTGATCTTCTTTATCCCTATCTCTTTTAATTTCTTCACTTATTATTGTTTTACTATTGTCTTGATCATTCTTGTTATTGTATTTAATTGGTAATTTCAAAAAGAATTGTAATGTGTTCTTAAAACTCAATTGACCTTCCCTTTTGATTTTAGCTTAGTGTTCTTCAATAGGGACTACAAATGTAGTCCTCAATCATGATCTCCTTTAGACTTTGTTCCTTGTGTAAAACTCCTCTACTTCACTCTTTGGTTAATGCTTTTACATTAATAAAGCTCGAAATTGTATAAGAATCCTTCAAAACCTCATGAAATGTTCTCAAAATCCCTAAGAACAATTATTAAGCATATTAAGCTCAAAATATCACAAAATTAATAAGATTAAAGTCTAAATCAATACAAAATACCCATAGAAAATATACGTTAATTTTATGTCATCATCTAGTCCCCTCCTTTCACTCCATCATGTAGAGTAACTCAACATTTGTTAAGATTGGTTTGGGTATGTAAATCATAATATCTCTGGGGTAGCTCCTTAAATGAAGACTTAAGGCTACTCTCCAGGTGATCTACACATCTTAAATGGTGTATTGCATCTTGACCAATGCTATATCCTCACATAAGATCATTAGTTAGCATTGGAACACGATAAGGGTCTCACCCCAATGCATCTATAAGCAGCACCTAGTTGCAATAAACTATAGCTCCATCCTGCTTGATCAAAATTAAAAAATTAAGTATTTTAATGTAGTCTTACTTAAGGGTCTTCTTCCAAACATAAATATGTAAATTACCTATCACTAGGTCTATCCCTCTCAACCTCATTGGTTAGGTTATCTTAACGTCTAAGGTCAAGTTTTATTCTTTTCCTATTATCAACCTCGCTTTGATACCACTTAAATCTAACATAACTCACTTAGTCCCCTATTCGTGGTAAATTGTCATACATTGTACGAAAGTCAAGGATTAACCCCCTTATTACTCTAGGTCATTCAAATAAGTAACATGGAATGATTAATCATACAAATTTATTGAAATAGCATTATCATAATTAAGTCTAACGGGATGCTAGATCCTTAAAAACATAAATAAGTCTAAACAAGAAATAGTCTCAAAAGCTAGTGAAATGACATAGTACACATGTTTGCAAAAGGAAATATTATAGTCTAATTAACTATTTTAAGTCTGCTCCATCACTCAAGCCTCCCTACGAATCTACCCAAAGTTTCATCACTGACCTTAAGCATACCATAGCTTGACTCAACAAAAAGATAACCTTGCATCAATAGAAATCTAGGGAGGTATAAACTTAAACTTAGTGGGTAATCTCTCCTACCATGCCTTCAAGCAATAATAATTAACAAGCATATGAATGCACGAGACCAGCAATATGCCAAACAAATACATGTTTTAGCTTAAAAACTATATTTAACTTAGAATTTGCCTTTTGTAGTCAGGGTTAGAGATTATTAATCTACACAAACCATTGATCGAGTTCTAGTACCTAGGTTTTTATCCAACCAGCACACTAATGTACATATATATACAAAATACATAAATACTTTAATACTCTAGAAAAATAGTATTTGCAAAACTAGAAAAACTCTCAAGTCTAGTGATGATGTGGCTTTTGCAATCCATGCATATGCCCTATGTAAAAGTCTTAGGATGTGACCCTTAGCCATAAGATTAGTGTCTTCTAGCTCTTAGTATGCTTGTAGCTAGGATAGGAACTCAATAATATAGTATGTAATGTGGTCAAAAGTAATCCCTTTAGGAGATCCTACTCTTGTGAGTCCGTTCCTATCTTTGGTGTAAGGTAGCAATCAGTATATAAATAATGTAATGAAATGAAATATATGATCCTTTTATTTATTAGCTAAGTAGGTATTATGTCCATTAATTTAAGTAACTAACTAATCTTCATACATGAGAATGAACTCTACTACTATCTACCATGCAAGCAACTTTTAACTCTTATAATAATATTAGATTATTTAGCATCTAAGCAACACCACACATGTGCAGTCCCAACCCTACATGCAACAATTTATTACTTATGCATATAAAACATTTAGTGCAACTAACTATAAGCAAAGTCAAACATGGAGTCATTAGGAGTTACTCACCTAGCCATATCTACTAGTCATAGTAATCGAGTGGCAACTTATCCTCAAAGTTGATGTCACCTTATCATTATAAAAGCGAAAGATAAGAACTTATTATTGTAAGGTTTCATCTTAATTAGTTTACTAAGTCTACTCCTTTTGTCTTGTTACTTATTGTTATATTTTTCCAGTTATGCCTGATTCTTCAATTACATATAACTTTATTGTTTTAAATCCAATTTTTACGATTTTATAGTCAATTTTCTTAGTTTTTGGATGTACTTACATGTGATATGGTCATTTTTGAGAGGTAGGACCCTTATTTTTGTGTACTAGTGAGAATAGTGGTGAGTTTTCAATGTATGTTTCTTCCTAGTTTGTTTTGGGTCATTAGGTTTTCCATTTGTGGATTTAATCGATCTGGGCATCACTAATCATGTGTGGCTTGTTTCTTAAAGTATCATATTCATTCCATGTTTTAGTTTTAACATTTATTCTATAAGCTTTTAAGTAGACTTTTATGCCATAAGTGAGCTTGGTTCTTAAGATGACTTACTATATGTTTTAGTGGGCTTTAGGAAATTCTTAAGGGACCTCTTTTAAGTCTTTTTTTACTCTTGCATTTGATGGTCATGGGGTTTCTCTAGCTTTTTGGTGGGTTTTGGGCTTGTTCTAAGACGCTTGGCCCATTTAAGCTTTATGGGGCCCATTATCCCCATTAGCCTTACATGTTTGGGCTTATAACTTAATGAACTAAAGTCTTATCTACATTTTTCATTCATGTTTAGTTTTGGCCAATTGGGTTTAGGGTCTCTATGATCCAATCTTAAGCTTATCCTCTTGAGTTTTTCCAACTTAAGGCCTTAATCTAACTTAACACTTGTTTAGCCATTGTTTTCACCCTTTGTTTGTTAATTTATTCTATATAACACTTGTTAATAACTTGGAATTCATGGTGGTTATGGCTTTAAGGGTGTTTACTTAGGGTTTAATTGTGTTTTTCCTCAACAAAGCTTCATATCCTTGCTTATACTACCACTTTAATGTAGTTTAGTGCATGAATACCATATGTTAAGTTGAAAAAAAAATTCCTAGGCTAGTGTACACCCCACGTCCAGCATTTAAAGGAAAGTATCTTTGCTTTCTTTTGAGTTTCTTACATGTTACAAGGCTTTTCCTTTATTTTCTTTAAGTATACATTCATTCCTTACTAGATAACATGAATGCAAATACTTAAGATTACCACTTGACAACATATCTTTCAAGAAAACTACTAACTTGCTTGACATAAATGACTCTTAAAATACAAGGAAATACTACAAGAATAGAAAGGGAGAAACCCTATACATGGATATCCTAAGATTACATAGAAGTGGAGACGACTTTACTATACATGGAGAAGAATTGTGGCACCCCAATAGTATACCTTTTTGTCCTTAACCTAGTTCTTTGCACTTGCTACTTCTTTTGGCCCCTTGAACCCTTGTTGAGCTACAAAGCTTGTAGGGTGGAGATGGCTTAGTGCTCTTTAGGAAAACTAAACTTAAGTGATGCTTGTTCAAGAGGATTTGGAGGATTAAAAGGTAGACATGAGGATGAGATATGGGTGTATGAGTGCGAGGGCTTAGTTCGATGCTTGATAAGGGTAGTTGTGGTGTTTGATTTAAAAATCCAAATGTTGTATTGTTGTGGAAATGAAGGAAACATAAGCAAATATGATAAGGGGTTTAATGGTTGGTTGGAGGAGCTTTGTTGATGTCTTCCTTTTGCCTTATAAATTGAAGGATATAACGAGATAAGAGTGGAATGGAATGATAGGTACTTTAAGGCTCCTAAGGGCTAGTTATTTACTTATGTATCTATGAAAAGGAAAATTAAAATGATGGTTATCTTAGGCGACTTTCAAACCAGTGCATAGGGAGGATGGAGGGTAGCTTGCTAGAGTCTTCTTATTTCCTCTTTAGGTTGATAGGAAAGTGGTCTATGACATTTTGCCTATTATGGTAAGGCTTGTTTGGGGATTTGTGGGAGCTTTAGTCTCATCACTCTAAGGATTTGCTCATCTCTTTTCAAGGGCTTTTCCCAACTAGCTTGTTACTTCTTAATGTTATGTTGAATTTGAATGAAAAATAAGAGGTAAGGCTTAAGGGTGGTGGCTAGCGCTAAGGTTATATAGTGCTCCTCCTCCTCCTTCTTCTTCTTCTTTTTTTTTATTTTATTTTCAAATATTATACTTGATAAAGTAATTCTAATTAAAGAGATTTGAGACTTGGTCTTTAATTCTTTTATTTATCAGTTGTGTTTAAAATGTTTTCCAAAGCTCCTGAGTTTAACTAAGGTTTAATTGAGTTTAGTTTTTTAGGATTCTTATCTTAAAATAGGGTTTTCGATTCTTCATTTTAGGGTTTTTATGTTCGTTAGTGATTAAGGATTCAAATTATGCATATTTAATTTAATCTCTAACTTTGTTGATCCTTGAGGAACATTTAAAGAGAGCCCAAGCTTCACTTACATCATTGCTTCCCACCTTAAAAATAAGTTTTGTCTTCAAAACTTAAAGATGTACTTGATTCCTCAAACAACTGAAGGTTATGCTTCGCTTCATCATTGGCCTCCCATGTAGCATCTTCTCTTTCATGATCCCTCCATAACACTTTCACATACATAATCCCTTTATTCCTCAATTTCTGGACCTTTTGATCTATGATTTGGATTGGTTGGTCTTCATATGTGAAATTCTCTTTAAGCTATATCAGTCCTAACTTACTGATGCAATTTGGGTTAGGGGTGTGCTTCTTCAATACTGATATGCAGAATACATTATGTATCCCAAATAAATTTGGTGTTAGCGCCAACTAATACATGAGATTCCCCACTCTCTTAAGGATCTTGAATGGTTATATATACCTTAGAATCAACTTGCCCTAGGTTCTTACTTAATATATGGTCTTAATTAGGCTTACCCTTAGCTACACATGATCTCTTACTCCAAACTCCAAATCCTATGTTTTCAAATTGACTCAAAATTTTTGCCTGTCTTGTGCTTCTTTCATTTTTTGCTTAATGATGGCCACTTTGTTTGTTACTTCTTGAACTAGATATGATCTTAAGGCTACTTTTTCCACATCATCCTAAAACAATGGAGATTGACACTTCTCCTATACGAAGCTTCATAGGGTAGCATCTAGATAGTAGAGTGGTAACTATTATTGTGTGCAAACTCGACTAATGGTAAGTGAGCATCCTAATTTCCTTTGAACTTAATGATGCAAGCTTGAAGTATATCTTCCAAAGTATGAATCATTCTTTTAGATTACTTATCCATTTAAGGATGATATGTCGTACTAAATTCCAAACTAGTCCCCAATACTTTTTGTAAGCTCATCCTAAACTTAGACAAAAACATAGGATCTCTATCCAATACTATTCCCATTAGCACCCTATGCAATCATACTATCTCCTTCAAGTAGATTTAAGCTAGTTTCTCTAGGAAATATGTCATATTGATGGGTAAGAAATGTGCCAACTTAGTGAGCCGATCCACCATTACCCAAATGCCATCATGCCCTACCGTGGTCTTCGGTAATCTACACACGAAGTCCAAGGTAATTTGATCCCACTTCTACTTAAGCATAGGTAGAGGCTACATTAATCCTCTTGGGCGTTGATGTTTTGCTTTAACTCTTTAGCAAGTATCACTTTTGAGTACATAGTTTGCCATAGCCTACTTCATTCCATTCTACCAAAAATTCTTCTTATGGTCATAATAGATCTTCATCCCTTTAGGATGTATCATATATCCTAAATAGTTGGCTTCCTTTAGGAACCCCTTTTGAAGATCGAGATTATCTAGCACACACAACTATCCCTTCATCCTAATCGTACCATCTTCATCTTGATAGTGTACTTCCTAATCACTATTTGTTCTCTCATTTGTTTCAAGGCGAGATCATTCATTTGCACCTCTTTTATCCTTTGCTTAAATGTTGGTTTAATGACTAGGTTCAATAATTCTACATTTACTTTATGCCAAGAGAACTCCAAATTCATTCTTTCAAATTTCTGATTAACTCCTTTTGACTAGTGAGGAGAGAAGCAACTTTAGTACGATTCTTCTTACTCAAGGCATCTATGATGACTACTCTCCTTAGGCAATAATTGATGTTGTGGTCGTAATCCATTATCAATTTTAGCCAACATTGTTGCCTCATATTTAACTCCATTTTCGTAAAGGGATATTTCAAACTTTTATGGTCGATGTAGATTTCACACCTTAAATCATACAAGTAATGTCTCCACAACTTCAAGGGAAAAACTACAATGGCTGACTCAAGATCTTGAGTAGGATAATTTTACTCATGAAGCCTTAACTACCGTAATGCATATGCTATTACCTTCCCATTTTGCATCACTATACACCTAAGCCCATTCTTTGAAGCATCACTATATACAAAAAAGGGCTCTTCATTATTAAGAAGGACTAAAATAGGTATTGACACTAGTCTCCTTTTCAATTATTGGAAGCTATCTTCTCTTTTCTCATTTTTCTCAAACTTCTCATTCTTCTACACTAGGTGAGTGGTCAAGCTATCTTTGAAAAGTCCTTCACAAACTTCCTATAATATTTAGCTAAACCAAGAAAGCTTCATACCTTAGTAATGGTTTTCAATCACTTTCAATCAATTATGTGCTTGATCTTTTCCAAGTCTATTGATATCCTATCTCCTGAAACAATATGCCTAATAAAAGATATCTCCTTCAACTAGAAATCACAATCACATTTGGATAGCTTAGTATAAAGCTTATTCTCCCTCAAAGTCTTTAATACCAACCTTAGGTGCTCCTTAGGCTACTTGGGTGAAGTGAAGTACACCAAAATATCATCAGTAAACATGATTTCATACTTATCTAAATACAACTTAAGTACCCAGTTCATCAAATTTATGTATAATGTAGGTGCATTTGTTAATCCAAATGACATCACCAAGAACTCATAATGTAATGCCCTAAGCCAAAAGCAGTTAATAACCAAGCCAGCAAACGCTAATGGGTTCATTTCAATCACTTTGCTCAAAAGTTTCAAGCTTGTGTTGATAAGGTATTTACAACCATGGCCTTATAAACTAGTATCATAACCTCCCAAAATCCATGTGGGATACTTAACCATAGGATCTCACAATCTCTCCCCCTTAAACATGCAATATCTTCGTTGTGAGATCTTACAATTAGACTTAGATCTTCCTCCATTTTCCATGCACGATTTGGGCCACCCATTACCTATAGGTCATCCTAGAAGCATATAAGGATTTACACCTTGGTGACACTCCCCACCTTCCTTAAACCTCTTCTCTAAATTGGAGCTAGACCCAAATCATCCACCTATTGGTAGGAGGTCCGCTTTGATACCATTTGTAATGCTCTAAGCCAAAAGTAATGAATAGCTAAGCCAATAAATACTAATAGGCCCATTTCAACCACTTAACCTAAAAGTTTCAAGCTTGTGTTGATAAGGCATTCACAATCATGACCTTATAAACTAGTACCATAACCTCTCATAATCCATGTGAGACACTTAACCATGAGGTCTCATAATCTCCTCTCCTTAAACACGTGATGTCCTCGTTGTGAGACCTTACAATTGGGCTTGAATTATGAGACCTCATTAAGTGTCCCACATGGATTGTGGTAAGTTGTGATACCAATTTATAAGGCTATAGTTGTAAATACCTTGTTAACATAAGCTTGAAACTTTTGGGCAAAGTGATTGAAATGGGCCCATTAGTGTTTGTCAGCTTGACTATTCACTACTTTCAGCTTAGGGTGTTACACATAATGACCGTATCATGTCTTGAAATCCATCTTAGGAACATCCCCTAAGTTTATCCTTAACTAATGATATCCATATCTCAAATCAATGTGGAAGAAAACATTTGCACCTTATAGTTGGTTAAACAAATCATTAATATATAGTAGAGGATACTTATTCTTTATGGGTACTCTATTTAAATCCCTTTAATCAATATAACACTTGAGAGAGCCATCCTTTTTCTTTAAAAACAATACAGGGGCTCCCCAAGGTGAAACACTAGGCTAGAAAAATTCCTGATCAAATATCTCTTGTAACTGCTTCTTTAATTCCTTTAATTTTATTGGAGCCATCTTATAGGGTGCTTTTGAAATGGGTTCGGTGCTGGGTATCAGATCAATAGCAAAGTTTATCTCTCTCTTTGGTAACAAGCTTTGTAACTCGTTTAGAAATATGTCTGAGAACTCATTTATGACCTGAATATCTTCTATCTTTGACCTTTCAAATTTGACCTCTATGGTATTCAAACAACCATTTTCCATCATTAACTAAAAAGAGCTTAATTCATGTGCTCCCACTACTGCTGAATCACCCTTGAACTCTACAAATGACCCATTCACATCCTTGAAGTTCACCTTCTTCTCTTTACATTCAATAATAGCTTTAACTATTGTTATCCAATTCATGCCTAATATCACTTCATACTTATTCATCTCAATAAGGATCAAATCTGTGGTACTGCTATGGCCCTAGTTATTGAGTAGGCACTTTCTTATCATTTCCTTCATCATTACTATACTTCCTGTAAGTGTTTTTACCCTAAAACTTGATTCTATGACTATTATGGGCAATTTTGCTCTCTTTGCCACTCTAAGAGTAATAAAGGTGTAGGTAGCTTCAGTGTTGAGCAAAGTATACACCAAGTGCCCTCTTATGTCAATATTCCTCAGATCAAAAATTAAATTATGTTTTACAAGTATTTATGATCACCAATTCTTATGTTCTACATTACTTGTCAAGATACACCATATCCTTATTACTAATGTGTCTCTAGTACATAACTAACTCAAGAAAAGTTGGAATACATACTGCTATCAACTTGGTATTGAGGGTGTCCTCAAACTCCTTATAATATATCACATCCTCCTTTATGTAGTTTTCAAAATCCCATCCTCCCTTAAAATTGTATTCTTGTATGGCATTCACTGCACTGGGGTAAGTGCCTACCCCTTTAACTATTTTCCTTGTCATGGGGCCTCTAGTAGCATAGGTAGTAGTACCTTAATGCTAGGGTCAAGTGGTGGAGAAATGCCCAATTTGTTTACAAATAAAACATGTGGTGGTGGTCTTCTTCTTATTCTTGAGTTGCCATCTTTACAAAAGTAACACTTATTCTTGAGTTAACTGCAATCTTGAGGGTAATGGTTTCCCTAGCATTTCCAACATGTGAGTTTTCCATTATTGTTCTTCTTATGGATTACTTTGTGGGGTTTCAAAACTTTCCTTATCTTATTATTGGAACCACTTGGTCCTTCTAATGGCCTTTTTCCAAATATAAATATCTTAGGCTTAACTATTTCCTCTCTTTGCTTCTTTGTATTGTCTAAGACTTTTACTTTTTCATCCATCTCTACGTAAGTCTTTGGTTCAAACTCCAATACCTTTCTCTTCATCTCAAGATCTAATCCCCTTGCAAAAATCTACCTTTTTATCTAATCGCTACTAAGGTATTCTTGTGGAATAAACTGCAAAAGTTCATTAATCTCAACTTCATATTGCTTTATGGTATGGGTTCCCTTCCTAGTGCTAAACAGCTCATCACTATATTTCACCTAAAGGCTTTCTCAAAAATTGTGCTAAAAGAACTCCCCCTCTGAAAATTTACTGTGTAATAAGAAGCCTTAGATTACTCCTCCAGGTCTCCCACCAAGTTTGTATCTCAACAAATATGTACCATAAGTCAATCTTAAGTGGGGTTAGACCTCAAAAGCCTTGAATGAATGCTCTACCCATGAAAGCCAATTGTCATTCCCATCACGCTAGTTTACATTCCCCTCAAAATATCAGTTGCAATTTAGGAACTCTAGTAGTAAGTTGCGCTATGGTTAGGGCTTCAATTGAGTAGGGTAAGGATCCTTGGTTGGCTCTATAAGAGGTAAGGGTAATAGTGGAGGTGATGGAGGTGCCGCTAAAGGCTCTACCACTGCCACTAAAGGTAGGAAATGTCCAGGAGGTATTTGTGCAAGTGTTATTAGGGGTGGAGGCACTTAAGTCCTTTC
The DNA here is from genome assembly GCA_024138015.1 of Lumnitzera littorea. Lineage (NCBI taxonomy): Eukaryota > Viridiplantae > Streptophyta > Magnoliopsida > Myrtales > Combretaceae > Lumnitzera > Lumnitzera littorea. Next base: position 44,030,260 of record JAMXBB010000005.1, on the reverse strand, counting down.
CATGAAGGCCTTTAATAATTCACTATGTGCCTAGATTATTGCAAGTACCTCATTAGTACGATCAGCTGGCATGTCTTGACCTATGGCTTACAATGGAGGTGCTTTATTTACTAGGGGTTTTCCCCAATGCCTGTGTCCACTAAAAATAAATGTCTAAAATTAGGCTTAAACGTTATCAATTGAGGACACAATCCCAATTCTATTATTTCAATAGAGTGCTTATCTTGCAATATAACTTGAAATCATGGAAAATCATCATTTCATTTCATTTTATAAAACAAGAGTTACATCTTAACAGTAGTCTCTTCAATTGAGCATACATCACATAAAAGAGTATATAAGTGATGTGTCTCTGAGGTCGTACACATGAAGTTTGCACTACAATGAATAGAAACAAGAAAAAAAAGGGGTTTTAGCAAATTCAAGCAGCTATCAACTAGATATGATATACCAATTGATCTTATTCAGCTTAATCTTGACATTCGGTATGACATACGAATGCAATATTACGGTCACTCGCCACTAACTCTTGCTAAAGGAGCTATATAAGAGTTAAGGATAAGAGAGAGAACATACGAGTTACTCTACAAGGAAGTGTACTAAGAAAAGACAAAAAGGATAAGATACAAATGATTCCTTAAATATACTAAATGGGGTAAAAATGAAAAATATTATCCTATTCAGAAAAGTAGAGAATCCTTCTATAATGTTGTGCTTAAAGATATGTGCCAGGTGAAGACTGGTGGTCTACAACGCAGTTGTTCCTATTGAAGTGAATTCTTAGATAGCTTGGTAATTGTAGAATTCAACTCGAAAGAGGTTGGGAGGTTAGGGAACTAGACAAACCTGATTTGGATCAGGTCAGAGCTTAAGTATTCAAAGTTATTTGGAGCTTCTTTAGGTTGAATGTTAGGTAACTAGGTTTGGATAGATGTTTAGTGCTCGATAGCTTAGAAGTTGAGCTGATCACAACTACAGTTTGGTACCCAGGCAAGCAAAAGTTTAGAAGTCTGAGATCCAATGAAAGAGTCCTTATCTTAGAAGGGTTCTTGAGCTAATACATGTAGGGTTTGTTCTTGCCATCCTCTAGCTCGACTTTGTGTAATTGGTTTGAGGAGTCAATTCCTATCATCTGCTTAAGGGTTAGAAAGATTTGTCCTAAAAAATGAAGGGGCTTCTCAGGGTTACTCTTCTCTAGCATCTTCAGTAACATCTTCTACTTGGTGTGGGATTAGGTTAGATACGTTGAAGGTAGGGGAGACACCATAATTCTTAGGTAACTCAACCTGGTAAGTGTTGCGGTTGATATTCTTCGAGACTTTGAATAGACCATTAGCTTGTAAGGATAGTTTACTTTGTCTTAAGTACAAAAATCTTTCTCATTTGAGGTGAACCTACATTAAGTCGCCTAGTTTGAAAGAAATAGTTTGGCAGTCGCAACTACCTATCTCTTGCTATCTTTTGCTGAACTTAGCAATCTTCCCCACCACTGACTGGTGTAGCTCTTATAATCCTTGGGCTCGGTTAACTCTAGATTGGTTTTCATTTGCAGCTACAGGGGTACTAATCATATCTAGAAGGATAGGAGGGTCAAGCCATAGACAACCTCAAAAGGAGTCTTTCCAATAGTATTGTAGATGATTCAATTGTAAGCAAACTCCACGATAGGTAGAAAAAATTCCCAATCTCTTAAATTCTTCCTTATAGTAGCTCGAAGCAGTGTACCTAATGTCTTATTCACCACTTTAGTTTGGCCATCAATTTGTTGGTGACTACTTGAACTAAACACAAGCTTAGTGCCAAGTCTCTTCCACAGGGTCTTCAAAAAGTATCTCAGAAACTTAGTATCTCAGTTTGAAATTATGGACTTTGGAATTTCATGTAGGTAAACGATTTCTTGCAAAAACAAATCAATAATAAATAAAGCATTGTTAGTTCGGTAGTATGGAATGAAGTGTGTCATTTTGCTAAATCGATCTACAACTACAAAGATTGAGTCCTCTCCTCTAGGTATCTAGGGTAACCTTAGGACAAAATTTCTCCTAAGGTCAGCCTAAGGTAAGGTCAGCATGGCTATTAGCATGTACTCTCCATGTCGGTCCATCCTCTTTTGCCCTTTCACATACTTCACAATTACCAATGATCTTATGGACATCCTTGACCAAACCAGGCAAATAAAAACTCTCTCTTAATAGGTCAGTAGTTTTGGTCTCACTAAAATGCCTTGATAATCCTCTATTATGAGCTTCTCTAACCAACAGCTCGTATGTAGAATAGTTCGGTATGTACTACCTTTTCTCCTTAAATAAATAGCTATCCTTAAGCTAATATTCCCTAATAACAACTCCTTCCCTACAATTCCTAAGGATAGGGCTAAAGTATGGGTCTTGAGCATACCATTCACTAATAAGAGAAAAACTCAGTAATTTTGTTTACTAGGTGGTCAATAAGGTTTGCTAATGTGAGAAAGCATCTACGACCATATAAGCATTGCCTTTCTTCTACCTGATTATGTGAGAAAAGCCCTCCCTAAACTCTAACCATTTTTCTTGCCTCTTAGAAAGTTTATTTTGACTTACAAAATGCTTCAAGGACTCATGATTTGTATAAATCATAAACTTTCGAGGTAAATAGTGATGTTGCCATATAGTAAGAGCTTAGAAAAGTGAATACAACTCTTTCTCATGTATAGAATAAGTCAATGTGACACTATTGAGCTCTCACTATGATAAGCAATGGGTCGATGCTCTTACATTAGTATGGTGTCATATTATAGTTTGAAAGGTTTGTTGAAGTCAAGTAAAACTAAAACAGGAGTAGTAGTAAGCTTCTCTTTGATTTCCTTAAAGCTATACTCATCTCGATCATTCCATTGGAATCATTCACTTTTCTTAATGATCTCAATCAACAGGGCAGCAATGGTATTGACGTTCCTAATAAACCTCTATAGAAAGAAGCAAGGCTATGAAAGCTTTGTACTTCACTGATGTTCTTTGGCATCAGCCACTCTGAAACAACTTAGGTTTTCTCCTTATCAGCTCAGATTCCATTTCCTGATATGATATAACCAAGAAAGACAAGTTCGCTTTAACAAAACATGCACTTCTTCAAGTTCCCATATAGTTTGTCGGCACAAAGAATAATAAAAACAACTCAAAGATGTTGTATATGGTTGGTCAGGTTAGCACTATATACTAATATATCATCAAACTACATGACCACATGTTGTTTCATCAAAGGGTGCATCACATGGTTCATAAGCCTTACAAATATGCTTGGTGCTTTAGTAAGTCTAAATGGCATAACCAATTACTTGTAGAGACGATGCCTCATCTTAAAGACAGTTTTTCACTTGTCACCAGGTCTCATGTGAGATTGATGGTAGTAACTTCGTAGGTCAATCTTCAAAAACACTTTGGCATCATGAAGCTCATCCAACATGTCATCAAGCTTTAATATAAGGTACTTGTATTTGATAGTCATTCGGTTGAGAGCTCAGTTATTGATGCACATACGCCATGATCTGTCCTTCTTTAGGATGAGTAGAGTTGGCATGGTATAAGGGCTCATGCTCTCTTTGCCATGATTATTTTGTGTTTCTTAGTGTAGCTTCGTTAGCTTGGAATCTCTTGTCCGAACTCTAGATAAATCGATTTAACAACTCCTCAACATTAAGGGACATATTTTATGTTGAACATTACAATTTTAACACTGCTAGTGGCCTCTCCAAGAAACATTAGGATGATTCCTTCACCTTGGGTTATAAGTTTTACTAAAAGGATAGTTAGCAGATTGGTTAATGACAAAATTTACATCCTCAATTTCCACTAAAACTTCATCATGCACCAAATTAATGGGTTTCATTAATCCATTGATTTATTTAATTAAATTTTCAACCTGAGCAATTAAAGCTATTACAAAGTCAACTTCATATTTTCCAGACAATTTTACTTTGGCTCTTACATCATCCTACTATAAATTATTCATTACCATGTCTCTGATAAGCTTTTAGGCCTCCTCTAGTGTAGCGACCTTAAGAGGGGCTTAGTAGTATTGCCTAAAATTTTCATATCATGTGTGCAACCTTGATAAGAAAATCACCTAGCAAGTCAGAGATTGCAAGACTCTAAATAGTTATTCGCTAGGGTCTTCAATTTTAGTTTATTGACTCATTATATAATATAAATAATTATGGATATTCATTTTTCTACAGTTCCATAGAATTGCAGAGAATCGGTATCCCCTACCAAAATAGTGAAATAAGATAGACAATTCCAGAAAATTCTAAACTTACTAAAGATACTAAACTTAATTGAGATATTAGTTGTTTTCCGGAGCATTCCGAAGTAACTACATGAGCTTTTCATCATACTAATTCAATGGTAGCACTCTGCACTTAATTCTTATCCCCTGTCCTAACTATCGATCAACCTGCAAGGGAAAAGAACTGTTGGGGTGTAAGCTTACGCTTAGTGAGATAATTACCCTCATTAGTACCACGTGTTAGAAATTTATTAGATGCACAATCATATGAATACATAAACAATTAGTATGGCAAACAATGCATGTAGTGGCCTAGGAACTACATACGACTTAGAATTACACCCCTTGTAGTCGAGGTTTGGAGATAATTAACCAACCTAAACTAAAATCCGGGTTCTAGATCTTGGATTTTAATTCATTAGCACTATTGTACTTAAGTCAAAACAAAACTATGCATATATATACATATATATACTTTCATTTCTGAATAATAAATCATATTTTCAAAATTCTAAGTCTAGTGGTGTGGTAGCCTCCGTAACCCATAAACATATGCCCTAAGCAAAAGCTACAAGACTTGACCCCTCACCGACGGTTGGTATCTCCCAGCGCCTAGTAAGCCCATCAGCTTAGGACAGAGACTTAATAAAAATGATAACATAGCTAGTGTCTAATCCTGCAGGAGGCTCATCCTCCTATAAGTCCCTTCCCATCTTCTACATGAAGCGGCAGTTGATGTTATCCGAATGCAATTATGGAGAATGCATGATTCATCTCATTTCTTAATCATATAGATCGTTAATTTGATTTTTCAAGGTGATTAGATAATTTCATTCCATAGAATTGCAGGTATAAATTATCACAACAATTCCCATTATTATATAATTAACAAGTCATAGCATTCAGTTCACAAATCCATACACATGCATTTCCTATATCTTACAAACATCCAAATTTATATATATAAGTTTAGGTGTATCTATTCTACAAGCAAAATCAAGTAAAGAGTCATTGGGAATTTACTCACTTCACTATGCAGATCAATCAAAATAATCTAGGATAAGTCGTCTCCTACAATCCAGGTCCCCTAGACATCACAAATATAATACTATAAGGGTTTGAAATAGGATTTGGAAAACTAAACTAAAACCCTTTTAGTTATACTTTTGATTTGGTTTCATATTTTTCCTAGTTTTTGCTTGAAGTTTAATTGCGTATAACTTTCTTGTTTTAATCCAATTTTTATGATCTTATGGTCAGTTTTTATCGTTTTTGAGTGCACTTTAACATGGCAAGGTTAGATTTTCATGATGAGGCATGCAAAACTGCCCATAGGTTAGAACAGTAGCGATCCTCATGATTTGGAGTGCTTTTGGGCTTTATTTGGTTAATGGGTTTTTTGATAACTTGGAAAATTCTTTAGGCTTAGGCTTAGGCTTAAGACTTTATTCCAAACTTAAAATACTCCTTAAGGTCAGATTTTCAACTTTGGTTTACACTCTTGGTGCTAACAACAACTCCTTGGGCTTTTATGTGGATTTAAGTTATCAAATGGGCTTGTTTTTAGTTCAAATCAAAGTTAGTGACTTTGTTGGGCTTATGGAGTCTTAGGTGGACTTCTTGTGGGCTTCAAAACAACCTTTCTTAATACTTTAAAGTGCCAGTCAGAATTTTAATGAAGGCCCAACTTAGAGTTCTTGGCTCATTTTGAGAGTTTTAGGCTTAGTTTTGAGTTTTAAGCTTTGTATACTTACTATACTTGCTTTGGTTGATCTTTTCACTTTGTTTACTTAGTTTTATCATATTTTTAAGTGGCTTTTACTTATTTTCCAGATCTGGTCGTGATGAATCCAAGGGATTCTCACTTAGTTTTTCAACTTGTTTCATCATTTCCTTAAGTTTAAGAGTTAGATCATAAGCTTAAACTACTTGTATTCAAATCTTAACTTGACTTTCCTTTGGTGGGATGATTCTTTAGCTCATGCTTTACACAAAAAATAGAAGATCTCATACTTATTATAACTTCTATATCATAACTCATATTATACAAAGTTGGTTTCCTCATAAAACTTCATGTGATGGATTTTTCCTTAACTTAAGTCTAGATTTGAGTATGATTAGCTTAATGGAAATAAAATCAACACCCAAATGATCTTTGAATCCTCATGTCTAGCATGTTCATCTTTCATTCAAGTCCTTGTTTCAAGATTTTCTCAACTTAAAATCTTCCATTCAAAATGTTAGATAAGGTGATCTAGCTATTTTATATTTCAACTTCATATAAAGGGGTTCACAAGCTTACTTCTTAAGGTGATCTAGATATTTTATCTTCTTATGGTCATGCTAATATCTTCTCGAAAACATGGTCTCCTAACATGTAATACTAAACCATTAACACAAAAAAAAAAAACAACTTACTCATCCTCAAAGCATAAACAAGATAGTGGTGTAACTAAGTATCCTCTTAGCTCGTTGTCTTCCTTCCTTTTCTTGTAAGTTTTTTCTAAAGCTAGAGTCTTGATCTTTGAAGTGGGGTTTTGAGGATATTTTAAAGTTCCTAAAAGTAGTTTTTGAAGTTGACAAATATATGGCACAAAATAAAGCTTGGTGCCGTGAGTATGGAAGCAAAAACAGTGGCGGCAATGTTGGGATTTTGTAAGGTTGGATTTCTTCTTTTGATTTGTGTTTAAAGTGAGAGAAAAAGAAAGTGAAAATGAGAGTGAAAGAGGGAGAGAGTGACAGATTTTTGAATGGGAGGAGAAGTGTATTCAAGAAGCTTTAATTGGTTATCTTTTAATATGCACAAATGCCAACTTTTTGACAAGACTATATGATGTAAGCATTAAGGAGTGAATAGTAGATGTGTAAGATAATTGAGTGATTGAAAGTTGACAAGGTATGGCCTCCCTTAAGCTCTCTTCCGAACCGACCATAAGGTGTCTTCTTTGGGCATCAAGTTGTCTTGTCACTTAATTAAAAGTTGAACACATAAAATAATGTGATAACTTGTGCATATGTAGTATAAGTTGTGGTGTGATAAGGGAAATATATTATCACTAGTTTTTGATAAGTTATCAATTGATAAATGATTCCAACTTTCAATTGATAAGTTATTTAGTATGATTGGTTGGTTTACTTATTCATGTGCATAAATCTTATGCATGAAGATAAGAAGATTGTTTTATATGAAATTCTTTTGGAGTTTGTTTTTTAAATTGATTTGTAAATTATGATTTAATTCTTATAAAATTATGAAAATTTCTAGAGTTGAATAAAATTATTCAAATTAAATTATCAATCAATCGCTTAGGGTTATATGTCCTTAATTGTTTGTGTTTAGGGTTTTGAATGACTTAGAGTTCGTAGTTCTCGTAATCGAGTTTTTATCAATAATAGACTTTTGAATTGGAAAATTAAATTTGTTTTTAAATGCAAACTTGAATTCTTAGTTTAGTTTATCCTTAGGAACATTTGGGAAGTGTTCTTAGTTGAATCACAAGTCCGCTAAAAAGTAGAGTTTATAACTTATTCATATGTAACATAGCTTATAAGTAAAAATAAGAAAATTGTCTTATATGAAATTCTTTTAAGGCTTGATTTTCAAATTAATTTGTAAGTTGTGATTTGCTTCTTAAGAAATTTTAGAATATTCTAGAGTTGAATAAAATTTATTCAAATTATATTTTTAATTATTTATTTAAGGTCGTAAGTCCTTGATCATCATAGGTTTTAGGGTTTGAGTGAGTTTATGTATGTTTTAGGGGTTTTCACTAACTCAGGAGTAATTGACTTCCACTTAGAAGCTTAAGGTTCAATTGGCTTAATTATTTAAGAACATCACTTTATTATGCAACATATATATATCATACGATTAAGAAAAGAGAAGGAAATTGCTTAATAATATATCTATATATATATTTATATATACATATTGTAGGGCTACTTATGTACACAAGTAAAATAATTTTTTGTAAATTTATTAATTTATTCCTTTAATTAGCTTAATTTTGTTGTTTATTATTACTTAAAATAATCCCTGATTCGTTCATCATCAATTTTATATGATTTCACAAAATTATTGATAATTTTGTTGATTTATGACTTTTCAAGCATTAAAATAATTTTATAGAGTTTTAAAATTTTTTATGATTTGATATTTACGGTTTCTATTAAGTTTAGGTTTACATTTTTAAAAGTATGCGTATGTAGGGATTAGGGTTTTCTTTCATGATTAGGGTTTCTAAATTGTATAATAAGGTCTTTCAAGTTTGTTTTAAGTTTCAAGTTCAAAATTTTAGTTAGTTTTCATTTTATGTGGTATTGTTGACTTAGAGAAATATCTATAATACTTGAGTGCGACACCGTGTTTAGAAGGTTAAATTTACGGAGTCTATATCTGGTGTCTTGTCACTCAGAGTGCCTCTAGCTATGGCATCGATGATTTGACGATATGAATAATTGAGTTCATTATAAAACGTTTAGATTTGCATCCAGTGAGGTAGTCAATGATATGGACACCTTTTCAACAATTCCTTAAATCACTTTTAAGTATCATAAAGAGCCTCATCATCAAATTGAACAAAAGCATAAATATTATTCCAAATTTTTGTTGTCTTAGCAAATAGGAGATAATTTCCTAAAAATTTTTCCATTAATGATTCTCATGTAGTGATCGAACCTTTAGGTAAAGAATTTGGCCAAAGTTTAGCCTTACATAGCAAAGATAACGGAAATAACCTTAACCTTACTGTATCATCTAAGATACCATTGATTTTGCATGTGTCACAAATTTCCAAGAAGTTCGAGATGTGGTTGTTAGGGTCCTTGTCAGCCAATTTGTCGAATTGGACCAATTGTTAGACCATCTAGATGACATTGGGTTGAATTTGAAAATTTGTCTGAATTGCTAGTTTCGCGATGTTGGATTAAGCTCCAGTCACCGTTGGCTTTGTAAATTCTATGAGCATCTTATTGGCATCATCATTGTTGTTATTGCTTTCGTTGTTTAAGGCCATATCTTCTTGCTTACTATTTGAATTTTTTTACTCTTCCATTAGTCTAAGAGGTAAGCTTTGATATATAGTATTGCAATTTCTTCAACAAAGATGTTGCATTGTTGTTTCAATTTCTGGGTTAAAGTTTACTAAATTTCTATTATTGCTTCTTGTCATAAGTTGAAAAGTTTAGAAGTTAGCAATATTATAGAAAAGAGAATGATATCACAATAACTAAGGAAAAGAAATATTACCATTATATTAAAGTAATTGATAAATCTAAGGTTTTGCTAATTTCCTTAATTAAATTATTTTATTTTTAGATACCCAACAATAGCTCCAAAAACTTGATAGGGCATAAAGTGCTCCAATAGGTATGTGCACCTAGTTAAATTATAGTATAGATTAAAATGGATGTTGAGTTCGAGTGTCAATGCCACAAGGAACTACTTACATGAGGATATTTAATTATTTTTAGTAAGGATGCCCTTAAATTATTCAATTACCTAACTTCTAACAATAAAAGATTTAATAGATTTAACTAAAAACAAAAGGTAAAGATTATAATAAGAGAAAAGATTAAATTAAAAAAATTAACTAAAATAATGGAAGAATAACTTAATAACATAATAGCATAAATTAATTAGTAAATAAATAACATTTTTTCTTAGTAAATCTTTATTGTTGTTTACTACCTAGTTTTAGGGGATTTATTCAATCCTAATTGCTATATTGGACTATAGAGATTTCTAATCCTATTATTATGGAAATTGGATTCTAAATCAATTGGATTCATGTCTGTAGCTAATTCCTAATCCTAAAAATTACACTAAGAATGTGAATCTTATTGTTAGGTTACCCTAATCTAGAAAAATTTAACTCACTCTCTTCTAATTATACTTATCTGCTCACTATAGGACTTACATCTCTACAACAAACTCAAACATTAAACTGATAACTCGAGTAAATATTAATCTAATGACAATAAGAATGATGTAATTAGATCGTAATAAGAAAAATCATAAATTGAATTTCATAAATAGAAATCACCATTTGAATATAAGGTTTAAATATGATTTACTAAGTAATTTAAAAGAAAGACATGGAAACTAAAATGAAAAGAGAAGAATGGAGAAGCCCCCTTGTAATTCTAAAACCTAACAACTAATGCTCAAGGTGTTAACTAGTGATTTTCGTTTTGGTGTGTAAACACTTGCATTGCAAAACAAGAAAACGGCTACATAGGGCTCTGAAAGATACTCCGATGTAGCCACTATAATGCTTAAGTAAGCCCTCTTGTAATGAGAATAAAGTTATAGAGTGATAATAAGAATGAGAGAATCCAAGAGGAAGTCCCCTTTACTTAGAAGTCTTGCTTGGTATTTATGGTTGGTCAATAAAAGTTGTACCTGGATTGGATTATTTGGCCGAGCTTAAGTATTGGGTTAGCTAATATAAACCCATAGAATAATTATAAAAAAATGCTTGTCAACACTTGCCCTTCACTCTCTTTAGTGACAAGATTAGCAAAGAGAGTATATAGGGAGGTTGATTTTGTAGGATCTTTGGAAAGGTTTGTAATCTAAGCTTAAAGAGCCTAGAGTGCTTTAAGAAGGAAAGTCCTAAAGAGGTGAAGTTCGGGAGTAGTTGGAGCACTTATAGATATCAACATGCTCGAAAAGGTGAAGGCTTGAATAGGATGGAGCACCTAAAAAGGCTAAGAAAGCATGCAGGTCATTCAAGTTGCGTATGACTTGTGTTAAGTAAAGCTGTAAGATAGGTTAGTTGGCTTTTAGGCCGTTAATGTATAGGACTATGGGCTTGTTTGCTCATCGTCCATGTAACTTTTTGGACTTAGAGTATTTTACCTATCACTACTTAATCGCTTAGGGTTTTTGAGTAGCTCGTTGTCTATATATTAGATAAAGTAATTGAGTTTATATTAGCTCGTTATTTGTAGTGTGTAAGACTTAAAGCTATTAAGAATTTCCCGTTAGTGGATTATACTTGCGTGGGCTTAAAATGGGGGTGTTTGTTTAGCCCTTATTTGTTTATGAATTTCCATATTGGTCTCCAAAGGAGGTAAAAAGAAGTTTGGAAAGGATTGCATAAGTCGTTACAAGTGCTAAGTGGTCAACACTTCTGATTATTGGACTTGTAGAAGTTCATATCATGGATCAACACATAGATAAATTTAACTTAATACGCAATACTTGATATAAGTGTAAAAGCCGATAAGTGACTAGCACGAGGCACATATTAAAAATAAATGATTGAACGAATCATAAATAGCAGTAATGGAGTTTTATTCATCTTTTATCAATAGGAGTGAGCATGTAAGTGGGCCTCAATGCGAGGTAGTTTCAGGGTTGCATACTTGGCATGGTTGTTCGATAATTGTTAGTTGTAGAGCTTTAACTGTTAAGCGGATCTTAACTAGCATTTATAGCGTGTTTTGATATTTGGTGGAGATAACGTGGTTTGTCCTCATGTGAGGTTGTTCCTTTGTGTGACTGCTCATAGAATTACTAGTACCCTATGTTTGTGTACATTCCTCAAGTGCACCGACAATGGTTTCACCAAGCTTTTTATGGCCTCCTAGAGAGTTTATTTCATCAAGATCCAGTAATACAGGTACCACTTTATCAATCGCCTTATGACATGTGTTTGGATCTTAAAGGAGCCAAACAAGGCAGTCAATAGCCAGACATTGCCAATTATCTAAGGAACGAGCAATGTTACATAGTGCCTCGATAATTCTAGGACAACTGGCCATATTTGCCCGTCCAAGCTTATGAGGAGAGAGTTTTTTTAATAAACCAATGCTAGAAGGGATAATCTCATTCACAAGTTTACCCTACATGCTGAGAAGCTTTACCAGAAATTCAAGCTTGCATGTTGTGGGAAGAAATTTGGATTTTAAAAGAAAACAATTGATGAGCTGAAGAGATTTCACGTGCCTTACCAAAGCTTAGAGAATTTGGTTTTGGTCTTGCCAAAGCTCAGATATGTAGATCACTCAAAACGCTAGTGAAGCTCAGCCATGCTATAGACATGGAAGGTAAACAGTTCGACATGATATTATGATTGACAGTCCTTGTTACTTGGCTCATATCTTGCTTGTATAGGAATGAGAATGACTCGACATGCTCCACTATAATGCACGCCAACTATCCTCTAACACAACTAAGCACTTGATTTGATGCACAATACAATGGCTTAACGAGAATTCATGGTACTTGGTAGTTCAAGCATAATCAAACATAAGAAAATGCTCCTGTTTTTTGGAAAATTCTATAAGTCACCATGTAAAGAAAAGCTTAGCACGTCCATGGGTGCTTTGATTTGGACTATTGTAGCTAGCTTAGCATGGGTTTTTAGGCTATTCTTTTCAGGTTGGTCCTTTGGATGTGCGCGAGGTTGATTAGCTTGATAATGGATAGCTCAAAGCTTGGCATGTTGTCTGGTCTGACATACCTTATGGCTTGTTCGGCCTGTTCTAGAGAGGATTTGAGTTTGCTTGCATGGAGTTGTCCAATAGTATTCTATTGTTATTCGGCAACTCCTGGAAATGGTGGGGTGAGATAAGTTTAACTTATTTGCTACAATGTCGGAGTACTTAGTTCTACATTTTAGGTCGACATGGACTATTTGCTACTCAGATGAAATATTTAGAGCTCGGCCTCTCCCAAATATTTTGAAGATCAAATCAGAAACTCGGGTTTGGAGGTTGTATCTTTAGATGTGTTGCAACTTAGTTGTTGAAATCTGCAACTTGGTTGAATGTCGGAAGTTCAATTCGAAAATTGTTGGGGAGTTGGAATGAATAGCTCAAGCACAATTAGTTTAGAGGATAGACTTGAAGTACCTTGGCTCAACTATTTGAATCCTTTGCCATCAGAGTTCTGGCAATCATATGAACTTAACTTGTTCATTAGCTCGAAGTTGCTCAGAATTTACTCAGAGCTTATGTTGAGCTTGAATTCTACTCAACGACGTTGTGTTTTAAGTTGCCCGAACTTGACAATTATTAGGCTTCTGCTAACGACCTTGTGTGCCCTAGCTAAAAACTTAGTCGGCTTGCTTGGACTTCCAAGAGCACAGCATAACAAGGCATACAACAGGTTTGCTATTGTCAAAGCAGATCAAAACTTGGACTTACTCGGTTATGCACAAACTCGGGTTCAAATGTAGCTCAGTCCTAGTGAGGTTCAGAATGAGAGTCGTCTATTGCAAGAGAGGTTCGGTACTTTAATCCACGTTCAAGTTGCTAATTGCCAAAGTGAGGTTTGGCTCAACATTTCTCTTGTTGGAGCTTGGAGATTGGGATTTGAAGCTCACTTGCTTAAGAGATGAAATTTATTAGGTCAGATAGCTCTTAGCATTGGAGCTCGGCTATTATCGTGTTGTGGACCTCTGTTCGGTTTGGTAAGACAAACAAAGTCGGAACTTGGCGATTAGAGAAGGTGCATTAGTTGCTCAACCATAGAACTTGGCAACTTGATATGAATTGGACAAGCTCGGTGTCTCGGCTATTGTCATAGGTTGGTAGCACTTGCTTGGCAAGGAAATGCTTGGCATTGCTATGATGGATAGCTTGCCACACACAGCTATGCCAATTGATATCTTAGCTTGAAGTAAGGAAAAGTTTCGATCAATTTATTCTAAAGCTCGACACTGTAGCATTAAGCTTGGCGAATGGGGTAAACTTAGTTTCAAGTACACATTGTTCAACTGTGTTTTTGCATTTCAAATATTCAATGCTTGAGCAATATTTCTTGATAATTTGGCATAAGGCTCAAAGATTCCATTTGGCAAACTACTCGAACAAAACTTATCGGCTAATATTCACGGCCACTTAGCACTCGGCATGGATGTACTGTAGATCGGAACTTGGTGCTCAACACTAAGTCTAGAAGGAATAAGTTTGGCTTAGTTTATTAGTAAACTCAGTAGTGTGGCATGGAGTTTGACAAGATTGACCACATTTGCATGACATTAAGCTATCGAAGCTCAATTAAGAGTAGAGTTACCCTTGGAAGTACATCTGCTGAACAGTCCACGGTAGTAGGATGAAGCTTGGTTGCCAAAGTTACTTAGCTCTATAACATCTTTCTTTATCTGTTCTCTTGAGCATGGAGCATTGCCTTTCTTCCATCAACCAGTACGTTTAAGGACAGATGTAGCCGAAAGGAAGTGGCAGAATGTAGCTTAAGGGCAAATCATGAGGTTCTTGTTCGAAGGACAAATCTTATCCTATATTCTTAAAAACCACAGCATCATCGTGTTACTAAGTGGTTAGATGGCTGATTGCAACACATCAAATACCAGACAAATGGCAATTAATGAAGTTGTTCCAATTTCCTGATGGCAACTCCTTTCAACAGATAATTCAATGGTGGTTTACGAAGTAGTTATCACCTTTTGGACCAAAAATTCTCTAATGTAAAATGGCATAACGGTTAACGAAAGAAGTTTTCTCAACTTTCATCGTGCAAACAGGCATCAAGAAAAATGTAAATGCACACTCACAGAAACCAACAATTCAAATCACCATCAAATGCCATAAAAATGTTAAAAGGGAACATCAATGCCGTGATTTAAAGACAAGAAGAATGGAGGAATTCAAGTCTCCGAAATATAACAATAAACTATGAATATGTTTCTCTAGATTTGATGAAGAAGTGGAGAAAATTGAATAAGACAAATTGGATTTAGAAAAATTCATAAAAGAAATATCTTTTTGCATCTTTTTGGAGAATTGTTCAATTTTTCTCAATTCCTACGGACGGTGCCAACTATTGAACAGTGATTTTTGTTCTAGTGCGCAAGCACCTGCAAAACAAGAAAACAATCATGGAGGGCACCGGAGAGTGCGTTAGCATAGCTATTCTGATGCTTAAGTCAACCTTTTTGTAACGAAAATAAAGTTATAGAGTGATAATGAGAATAAGAGAATCCAAGAGGGGTTCCCTTTACTTAGAGGTCTTGCTTGGTATTATAGCTAGTAAATAAAAGTTGTACCTATATTAGATTATTGGATCGAGTTTAAGTATTAGGCCAGCTGATATAAGCCTACAGAATAGTTATAAAAAAATGCTTGTTAACACAAGGGGCTCTCTCCCATTTTTTCGTCTTTAAACTTAGCCTAAATGTCTATTTGTGGGAAGTGGTCCTAAGATTACAACGAAAACTTAACAAAAATAGAAGATTTGGAAATCACTGCAACTTTACGCTTGAAGTTCACAGCAGTGGTTGCTAGGCATGTTCTTGCTCTTTGAACAAAAACTTGAATTTTCAAAAGAAATTGTTGATGAAAGGATCATGATTAAGAACTATTGGCATGGTCTTCCACTGTGATCTCTTCTAGACTTTGTTCCTTATTCAAAACTCCTTTGCTTTGCTCTTTGATCAACGCTTTTGCATTAATAAAGCACAAAATTGCATACAAATCCTTCAAAACTTCATGAAATGTTTTTAGAGTCCCTAAAAACAATTATTAAGCAGATGAAGCTCAAAATCTCACAAAATTAATAAGAATAAAGTCTAAATCAGCAGAAAATACCCTTAGAAAATATATGCTAATCTCATGTCATCACTTATCTCTGTCCTCTTATTCCATCATGTAGAGCAACTCAACATTTATTGAGACTGGTTTAGACATGGAAATCATAATATCTCTATACCAACTCCTCCAATGAAGACTCAAGGATATTTTCTAGGTGATCTACACATCTTGAATGGTGCATGGTAACCTGACTAGCACCATATCCCCACGAAGGATCCTCAGTTGACATCGGAATACAATAAGGGACTCACCTTGATGCATCTATAAGAACACTAAGTTGCGGTAAACTGCAACACCATCCTGATGGATTAACATAAAAATTTTAATTATTTTAATGTAGTCTTACTTAAGGTTCTTCTAAACATAAATATGTCAATTACCTATCTCTAATTCTAGCCCTCTTGACCTCATTAAGTAGGTTATCTTAACATCTAGGGTTAAGTTTTATTCTTTTCCTATTATCAACCTCACTCTAATACTACTTAAATTTGACACAGCCTGCCTTATTAATCATTACCCTTTAGTACAATGTATAAGGCTACTTCCACTTCTAGTTACTTTAAATCATTTAAACAAGTAATCGTAGAATAATTAATCATACAAATTTAATAAAATAGCATAATCATAATTAAGTCTAACCGAATTTTAGATCCCTAAAAGCATAGATAAGTCCAAGTAAGAAATAGTCTTAGAAGCTTGTGAAATGACATAGTACACATGTTTCCAAAAGGAAATATTGTAGTCTAATTAACTATTCTAAGTTCGCTCCATCACTCGAGCCTCCCTGCAAATCTTCCTAAAGTTTCATGATTGACCTTTGGCATACCACAACCAGGCTCGACAAAAAGAAGGCCCCGCATCAACAAAAATTTATGGCAAGTGTAAGTCTATGCTTAGTGAGCTATTCATCCTACCAAGCCTTTAAGCAACGATAGTTAACAAACATATGAATGCATGAGATAAGCAGTATGCCAAACAAGTACAAGTAGTAGCTTAGAAACTGCATGCAGCTTTGAATTTTTCCTTATGTAGTTAGGGTTAAAGATTATTAACCGATACAAATTATCAACCAAGTTTTAGCACTTGCGTTTTTATCCAACAAACACATGAATGTACATACATATACTTTTATACTTTGGAAAAATAGTATACTTTTCCCTAAACCAGAAAAACTCCCAAGTTTAGTAGTGTAATGGTCTCTACAGTCCATGTATGCAGCCTAAGCGAAAGTCTCAAGACCTAACTCTTAGCTATACAATTAGTGTCTCCTAGCAACTAGTAAGACTTTAGTTTAGGATAAGGATTCAATAATATGGCAAGTAATGTACTCAAAATTAATCCCTTTGGGAGCTCCTACTCTTGTGAGTCCCATTTTACCTTTCACGTGAGGTGACAGTTGGTATATAAGTAATGCAATGAAATGTAATACATGATCCATTTATGATGCATCTCTGAGGTCAAGCACACGGAGAAGCATCACAATGAAACAAACCAAAAAACAAGCAAGGAAAAAGCCAACAAAGTCCAAGCAGTTACCGAATGGATATGATGCACCACTCGATCCTACTCTGCTTACAATCCGCCGAATATGACATACTAGTCTAAACTAAAGTCTCGCTCACCACTACTCTTTGCTAAAGGGAATAGATAAGAGTTGAAAGATAATGAGAACAATAAGGTTGCTTAATGTGAATAATTTTGTATTCATCCATTCATTTTCTATGTATAAGAAAGTAAGGGTTTATATATCCATTTACTAAGGATACTTTACATGTATGAAAAGACAAAGGATATTCTATAACTAGGTTACATAAAACATACTAAAAAGGGTAAAAGAGATAAAGAATATTTAGTATGAAAAAGTGAAGACTCTTTTCGGAAAGATTGTGCCAAAAGTCACGTATTGCGTAATGGATGGGAGTTAAGACTATGATACTAGGTAAGTGAAATAGAAAGTATTAGCAATTAGGGGCTAACCTGATTTGGACCAGGCTAGGGACCAATTAGTTTTTCTGAAGAGGAGTTAGCTCAATTCAAGGTCGGATGCTTATGCTCGGATTGGGAGCTTGCCTTAACTATTCTTAGGTTGTCTTCTAGGACAAAGCATCGCTATTGAACAAGACCAGATCTAACACAAGTAAGGATCTAATAGTTAGGTCAACAAGAGACCATTTTGGGCTAGTAATTCTCGTTTCGGCTATGGCCTAAAGCTAAAATCTTCTGAGTAAGTCCTTGGAGTTCTTTAGCTTAGCTACGCATGATTAGTCCAAAGGGTTGATTCTTATGAATTTAGTTACTAGACAAGTAAGTATTCGGTCCATTAATTTAAGCGACTAACTGATCTTCACACACAAGTATGAACTTTACTAATATCTATCATGCAAGCAACTTTCAACTTTTATAATAACATTAGATTATTTAGCATCCAAGTAACACTACATATGTGCATTCCCGACCTCACATGAAAACTTTATTATTTATGCATATAAAACATTTAGTGCAACTAATTACAAGCAAAGTTAAATATAGAGTCACCAAAAGTTACTCACTCAATCATATTTGCTAGTCGTAATAATCGGGTAGCAACTTGTCCTCAAAGTCAATGTCACCATATAATTATAAATGAGAAAGATAAGTATTTATTATTGTGAGGTCTCTTCCTAATTAGTTTATTAAGTCTATTCCTTTCGTCTTGTTACTTATTCTCATTTTTTTTTTTCGGTTATGACTAATTCTTTAATTGTATATATGTTTTAAGTATAAATTTTTTTATCTTATAGTTGATTTCCATCATTTTTGGATGTACTAGCATGTAGTATGGTTAGTTTTGAGAGGTAGGACTTACATTTTTGTGTAGTGGTCAGAATTGTGGTGATTTCTCAATGTATGTTTCTTCTTGTTTCATATTATGTCACCGGGTTTTCCATTTGTGGATTTAAATGGGTTTTCGGCCCTTGATCATTATTTGGGCATCACTAATCATGTGTGGCTAGTTACTTGAAGTATCACATTCGTTCCTTGTTTTAGTTTTAACTTTTATTCTATAAGCTTTTAAGTGGACTTTTATGCCATAAGTGAGCTAGGTTCTTATGATAGCTTATTATATGTTTTAGTAGGCTTTAGGAAATTCTTTGTGGGCCTCTTTTAAGTCTTTATTACCCTTACATTTGTTGGTAATGGGGTTTTCTCTAGCTTAGTGGTGGGTTTTGGGCTTGTTTTAAGCTGTTTAACCCATTTAAGCTTTATGAGGCTTATTATCTCCATTGGGCTTACATGTTTAGGCTTAGAACTTAATGAACTAAGGTGCTATCCACATTTTTCATTCATATTTAGTTATAGCTGATTGGGTTTAGGGTCTTTAAGATCCAATGTTAAGCTTATCATCTTAAGTTTTTAGCCTATTTACCAACTTAAGGCCCTAATCTAACTTGTCCTTTAACTTAGCACTTTTTTAGCCTGCATTTTCACTCCTTATTTGTTAATTTATTCTATACAATACTTGTTAATGCCTTGGAACTCATGGTGATCGTGGCTTTAAGTGTATTTACTTAGGATTTAATTGTGTTTTTCCTCAACAAAGCTTCATATCCTTGCTTATACTACCACTTTAAGGTACCTTAGTGCATGAATACCTTATGTCAAGTTGAGAAAACATTTCCTAGGCTTGTGTACAGCCCATGTCCTACACCTAAAGGAAAGTATCTTAGCTTTGTTTCAATGTTTCTCACACGTTACAAGGCTTTTCCTTCATTATCTTTAAGTATGCATTCATTCCTTACTAGATAACAAGATACAACTACTTAGGACTACCACTTAACAAGATATCTTTCCACACAACTACTAACGTGCTTGACATAAATGACTCCAAAAATACATAGAAATACTATAAGAAAGGAAAGGAAGAAACCCTATACATGGATATCTTAAGATTACATAGAAGTGAAGAGGACTTTACTATACTTAGAGATGAAATGTGGCACCCTAATAGTGTTCCATTCTTGTCCTTACCCTAGTTCTTTACACTTGCTAGTTCTTTGGCCCATTCAAACCCATGTTGAGCTAAGAAGCATGGGGGTATATGTATAAGGGCTTGGCTTAGCGCTTGATAGGGGTGGTTGGGGGTGTTTGATTTAAAATTCCAAATATTGTATTGTGGTGGAAATGAAGGAAACAAAAGGGAATGTGATAAGGGGTCTAATTGTCGGTTAGATGAGCTTTGTTGATGTCTTCTTTTTGCATTATAAATTGGTGGATATAATGAGACAATAATGAAATGGAATGACCGGTTCTTTAGGGCTCTTAAGGGTTAGTTATTTTCTTGTGTCTCCTTAAAAAAGAATATTGAAATGATGGCTATCTCAGGGGACTTTCAAATTGGCGCATGGGGAGGATGGAAGGTAGCTTGCTAAAGTCTTCTTATTTCCTCTTTTGGGTTGATGGAAAAGTGGTCTATGACATTTTGACTATTATGATATGTCTTGTTTAGGGAATTGTAGGAGCTTTAGTCTCATCACTCTAGGAATTTTCCAATATCTTTTCAAGGGCTTTTCCTAACTGGCTTGTTACTTTTTAATGCCATGTTGAATTTGAACGAAAAATAAGAGGTAAGGGTTAAGGGTAATGGCTTGTGCTAAGGTTATATGGTGCCCCTCCTTCTCCTTTTTTTTTTTTTTAAAAAAAAATATTATACATGATAAATTAAAGAGATTTAGGACTTAGTCTTTGACTCTTTTATTTAACGGTTTGTGTTCAAAATGAGTTCCAAAGCTTCTGATTTTGATTAGGGTTTCATTGAGTTTAGGGTTTTAGGATTTTCCTATTAGAATTAGGGTTTTTGATTCTTCAATTTACGGTTTTTATGCTCGTTAGCGATTAGGGATTCAAATTATGCATATTTAATTCAATCTCTAAGTTAGTTGATCCTTAGCAAACATTTAAAAAGAGTCCAAGCTTCACTTAGATCATTTCCTAAAAATTGTAGGTTTTATAATAATCATAAGTTAATTTCCTTTTTTTAAAAGAAAATACGATTTAATTTAATATAAAAATTACATTAATCAAATTGTATCAATATAAATGGAATGAAGGATAAAGATTATTTTTTTTTTCAATAATATGGATGAGGAATTGATGGTATAAAGACCTAACCAAATAAATCCACTATCCCTAACATAGTAGAAAGGGGAAAGAAAGAATGTGTTTCCCATTGTTTGGCATGAGGGTAAATTAGAAGGGCAAGGAATATGGAGGGATTTAAATCCCTAAGCCCCATAAAAAAGTGTTCCCTTATGAATGGAGAGAAAGGAAAGGAAATTTATTAACTTTATTTTTTCACCCATGATATGTACCATCTTTTAAATAAACAATTATTTACAAAGGATAATGTAGTAATTGTAGGCTTACAAATTTTTAAAAATTAATTTTCCATACATTTCATTCCTTTCACTTTCCTTTGTTTTCCAAATAATGGAAACAAATATATTTTTCCTCTCATTTTCTTTCCTTCCAATTCGTTCCTCTCATTTTCATTTCTTCTCCATTCCAAACATAGTATAAGGAGAGGTCTATAGCATTTTTGTTTCATCTTTTTATAGGTCTCGTGCCAATTACCATTAACTAACACTAATATTTTCTCAATCTAATTTTATTGTAAATAATTCAGAAATTTATTATAAAAATTAAATAAAAATGTAAAGCAATAATAATTAATAACATATGTTCCTTCCATATATGGAATTTAAATATTTTAAGAGAATGTTGCCGATGTTTAGAGTTGTAACAGTCTTGCTATAAGAACCATCATAAGATAAAAACTAACCTTACAATTGCTATCATAGACCTAATTTATACTAGGCGTACTCTACTTAACCACTTTCAAGCATTTGATTTGATACCTACTTGATATAAACTTGTGAAACAATTCTTTTGAAATAACTATTAAAGCAAACTCGTAGGTTTTACCTTCTAGAAGAATATTGGTAAAACTTATAGATATAAGTTATTCGATATACAAACCAAAAGATGGAAAACTAGTATGCCCCTTGAGAAGACTTGAGTAGTTTCCTTAGCAGTTATAAAAAGTCAATAATAAGAACAAAATTCAATTGAATTCTTCTTGATCCTTACTCCTTAAGCTTGTTTGCTAAAGTTCTGATTTTTGGGTATGATTCTTGTAGTTCCATTCTAAACCTACAAAACAGATTATAGGGAAATGAGCAACAACTTACTCAGTAGGTGGGATAGAGACAAAAATATGCATTTAACATATCACAAATAAGGTTTTCAACCAAATTAGTTAGATGTAATGAATATACAAGAAAATGTCATTGCATGACATTATCAAGTTCATTGTGAGATTTGAGAAATTACACTCACTCTAATCTAGATTGGAACCAAACTTAGGCTTGTACAATGGAGAACACTCTTTTCTTGAGACCACCTTCAAATTACAGTCCCCAACCTTACTGCAACCTCCTCTCCTATCACTTAGTTTGGCTAAGGTCGAAAAGGACCATTTTAGCTATCCTCATCAAAAAGGGTCTATGTTTGGCCTGAGAATCTTAATCGTTACCTCTAGTAGGTTGCGATGCATATTAGGTTTGATGTAAAGCCAAGTTTAAGTTAATTCATTTTTAGGGTAATCAATCAAGTTCAAACAATTTAAGCATAATAATATTCGCAAAACAACCATAACATGGAGCTCAACTTCCATCACAGCAAATTAAATCTCAAACACAAGCGTTGCACATGCACGAATAGCTAACTACAATTATAAACAAAAACATACGAAAATCTCTAGTTATTTTGAATTAATACCTCAAAATGCTGTGAAGTATTAAGCTCACTTACTTAAGTATTAATACTTGTTATCCTGGCGTATTGCTCCAGTCTTCCTTTATTTTCCCTAAAATATTTAATATAACCTCTTTAGTTTCCTTCCAATATATAAAGTAAGAGTTCATTTTAACATTTAGGTGTTTTCTTCATATTACTTAAGTTTCTTAAGTCATTTATTAAGTATTAGTTAAGTAATATAAGTTCTGACTCTGGTAAGTCTTTAGAATTTTTATGCAGGAAATTTTTTTGACCTACTTTCTAACTCTAGGTGATATAATGTTCAATACCTATCTACCTTCTGATCAAACTTCCAACTACTTATATTGTAGTACACATTAAGCTTCTTCCATTAGATTATTTTCTGATCAAGTTTTTGACCCTACTGCTACTTTTATATTTCACCTCTTTACACCTAAGTCTTGGTAATCTAGAATTACAAAACCATATTCATTTTACTCCTTACAGCATCAGAGTATCCCAAATCTACAACCCCATATTTCACTCTTTCCCTACACCTCATTCCAACATTAGATGGAAAATTATATAAAACTAGCAAATTTTATAAAATTAGCATTTTTGCATCATTTATTAACAAAGTAACTCAAGACTAAAATTTCCAAGAATCTTCTAACATGGTTTCAGATACTCCCATATGATCTTATTGATTATATCTAGCTACAATATCTCACTTGTTACTAGGTGTCATGGTGTAAGATATCTAAGAAACTTTTGTAGAAAAATTGAAACCAACATATACCTTAAGTTTTGTTTATTCCCAAGCAACTCAATTCTCTACTTCAGTTCATAGCTAAAGTATGGATGCCTACAATTTCAAGGTGACTTAGTTGAATTAAACATATAAATTATTCTTAGTAATCAATGTTTCCTTATATTCAACTATAATGTAATAGCAATGTGTACCCATAGTAAGTGTCTTGTAGACTTAACATGATACTACAATCTTTTAAGTGTATTGCTCTTTATTTTATTTAATATTAAAATAAAACTATTGATAATCAATGTTAATTAACCTATCCTAGTGTTGCATTATATATGGAACCAAATGCATGACTTTCGTATCAATTACAAGATCATATACTTAACTTCTATACATAGATACACAAGAACTTACTTTGTCTCCATGGTAGCATTTAAGACCTGCCCTCATTCATGATGCTGCTAAGACGGTTGATCCCTACTTAGCCATTACTATCTATGCCTTTGAATTTTGGAATGATGAGAGAAGAAGAAGAAAAAAAAAAGCCATGAGAAACAATATTGTTAAAAGATTGAATAGTGTCCCCAAGGGAGAATTTATCAAATTCTAGTCAGTGAAACAATTACTTGAAAGATCCATATGTAGTTTTCCTTTTCTTACATTTGGCACTATGGATAACCACGTATCTTGTTATACTAACTAATGAGCTAAGCTATGTTTTTCATAATGCCACATAAGGGAGTAGACTAAAGCTATCATTTTTATTGATTTATGTTTTCTTGATTTATTTTATGGTTTAACATTAATTTAATGTTTTAAGGATATGCCTTGGTATATTTATGGTACACTATTCATATTTTTCACTAGTCATTAATTGTATATCTTTTGCACTTATTTTGCCAATATAGTCATATTATCTAAGAATTTTAGTGTTTAGTCAATTTACATACGTATATACATATATATTTCCAAATAACTTATTTCTAAGAGATCAATAATTATCTAAACTCGAATCTCCCATTCCTATATTTAACGAGTAATATTACTATATTAAGCTTTTAACTATTTATTATTATTATTTTATCATTCCATTTCAAATCCAAAGTCATGAGTCACTTTGATTAATTTTTTTATGGCCTTGTGACAATTGTTGGGCCTGCTTGTGTCTATATACATAATTATGTTCAGAGTTTATGTTATTCTATGTATTTACATACTTTACATACTACATGTATCTAGTGTGTGCGTTATCTTTAAATGCAATTTCGTGTTGAAATGGAATGTTGCTCCAAATCTTAGCTACTTATAGACTCCCTTCTATCTTCTCAATAGGTCATGGCACACATAGTAGAAACTTTTATCATAAACCCATGATCTTTTGTCATAACCATTTTAAGATAACATGGATTTGAACAATAAAAGCAAATATGTAATAAATATACATATATGTATATATTAAACTCCATTCATTAAATATTTTCCGATCATTTAACCACTATTGTCATTTTGTATGGGTATTTTATAAATTTACAAATATCTATTTCTACATATTGAATAAGCTTGGTGTGTTTGTGTATGTATATATATATAGAAGTGCATATATATATATTAAATATTATTATGTATCATTTCTTTAAATATAATATCCAAATAATTTATTTTTATGAGTTCGTTAATTAACGAAACTCAAACTTTGTATTTCTACTATTTAGCGTGTGGCATGATTATAATTAACTTTTTAACCGGTTGCTATATACTATCCCATTTTACAAATCGCACTCACAAATCACCTCCACTAATTTTCATGGTTTTTGGTGAATTTTAAGCTTACTCATCTATTTGACTAAGTCAAACATAATATTTATGGTTTCTTATTTAGAGTTTATGTTGATTTATTTGCATATACTTGACATATTAAATTTATTTATTTAATATACCTTACCTTTACATATTATTCCATATTATTTTGTGTGGGTCCTTTTTATTATATATATATATATATATATATATATATATTAGCCAAGGTCGTAGAATATTAGCTTAACTAGATTACTATCTCAATTACCTTAAAACTAAATACTTGAGAACTAGTTACTAAAGTGCAAAGTTTACAATTCACTTGACTCAGTTACTCTCATAATCATGCTACATCTAAGTGCAAGATCTTCATTATAAATTTTTCAAGGTCTCACATTTGCCAACTTAAAATATAATTCTATGGAAAAAAGAAAAAGGAAACATCATAGCATTTTGGCTTCCTCCATGCAAGTACCTCTCCTTCCCCCATTTGTCAAAAACCTTATAAAAAAGGTTCTTGGTCTTGAGTCTCATGTTAAGAACCTCTAATAGGAGTAGCCTAATAAAAGGGGGTAAATTGAAAAGACAATGTCATGTTGATAGTGCTTTCATATATGGAAGATTGTGT
This sequence comes from Lumnitzera littorea, assembly GCA_024138015.1. Lineage (NCBI taxonomy): Eukaryota > Viridiplantae > Streptophyta > Magnoliopsida > Myrtales > Combretaceae > Lumnitzera > Lumnitzera littorea. The sequence continues at coordinate 44,004,455 of JAMXBB010000005.1, read as the reverse complement.
TAATTCCTCGACTGTATTTATCACTTAAGACATATAAGTTTAGGATTTATGATACATCTAGTCAAAAAATTGATTATACAATGTAAAAAAGAGATAAGTAAGTGATAAAAAATATAAAAGTTTTTATTTAGTCTTTAACTTATTGTCATGGCATCCATTGTTGAGATGCATCACCATCATCCCATCATGGATCATCACCATCTAATAGATCATGAGGATCATCATCCCAAAACTTTCACAGACCAATTGAGAATTATTGGACAAGTAACTACTGGAAATTGGTAGTACTACCTAAAATAGAAGGCATCATCTTAAGATGAAACTTTGCAAAAGAAACTAAGGAAAGGATTTGGTACTACCAAAATATAGTATTCAATCAGTGGATTGAATTTACAACTATACAAACTCCATCCTGAATATCCTTTCATTCATCTACATATTTTCATACTCAATCATCCCCATATCTTTCCTAGATACTCAAATGGTTCTATTGGTACTTGCTTTACCATTACACCATTATGGTTCAATTTCTAGCCTTTGAAGCAATTTGACTTTTAACAAAAAGTGAACACGAATGGTGAAACCACAGTCTTTTAGAATTAATAGAATTATTATTATGGTTTAAGCCATTATAAGAGTGGAAAAGTACTCTTATGGAACAAATTAGGCAAGCTACCAATAACAATCCATGAGCCAATGTTAATAATATTAAGCTTGTTATTTAGCTCTAGCAAGAATGGGCCCATTATCAACAAGGTTCTATCATCCAATTACTGCTTGTAGAATTCTTAACATCAATTTATTTGATGTAAGGGTTGGGACTCCTTTTATAGGGAGCTCTAAAGGAAGTTGTGCATTGCCAATCTTACCATCCTTAAAGAAATTTCGCTAGGGGCATTTGAAAGAGAAGTCATATTAGATCACAGCAATGATTATCAAAAGACTCTACTCTAATTTAGGGCATCTTTAGGAGTCTATGAGCACAAGATCAAGAAGGAATCCAAGGTGGCAAACATCAAAAGGGAATTTAAGGTAATAAGTATGGAAATAGATTATATAGAAGAATTCTTAGCAAGATATATCCAATATCCTAAAGACCCATACGATAGTGATGACTTAAATTGTTCACTCGAAAGAAATCTCTCACCATCTCATGAACCAATAAATTAGGGATATCCTAATAGCCTTTTTTAGGAATCTCTACTATTAGTGCAGCCTTTGTTATGAATCTGTATTGTTCGTGCAGCCATTGTTAGAACTCTCTATTGTTTATGCAGCTTTTGCCACAAATCTCTACTGTTTAAGTGTTATGCAATTTTTTGTTTGTCACATTTATTTTATGTGTCTCTATTATTAATGGAATCGTATCAAAAAGCTTGGTCTAAAGGTGTATTATTAATGGAATCAAGTCAGAAGTTATAGTGTAGGGGAGTCTGTATCACTACATAAATATTATTGAGTTTGTTATCCTTAGTGAGTTCCTTTTACTAGAAATAGAGACAACATTGTATTCACAAGGCAGATCTATTTGCCATGTCTTAATACTATTATGAGTTCTTAACTATAGCTTTCTATATCCCTTCGCTCTCTTCCTAAATCTTATGACAAAGAAATTGTTTAGATGCATGGTATCATCTAAGATTTAAATTATGCTTTATACTTTCCTCATTTAAGGATCCTATATATCAAAAATGAATTTTGTAATTTGATAAAGGGCATATCAATGATTGTTACTGGTTGTAAAGTTAAAAGAACTAATTCATGGTAAGACATCATAATGGCATGAGGTTACTATTTGGCTTTCATTAGTATAAACCTCATATGCTCTTCTCATTCTATTATGAAATTGTCTTTAGTGTCATAGAATGAAATCCATTTAGTATCAGAGCCAAACAATTCCTTTTCTTTAAGAGAAGGGGAGAGTACCTCAGCACTCATGGAAAACACTACAACCACTTCTAGAGCAACCCAAATAGTTAATTTCAACCATGATACACCATTAAAGACCTCCTATTATTGGTGAATTTTAGGAGTTGGAAATGTCCTGTAAAGACAAGAAAATTGCTTGATACTGGGACTAGTCCGATGTGGCCACTTTGATGTGGCCACTCTGATGCCTAAGTTAGTAAGTAGGAATACGGAAAGCAAAACAAGTGCTTAAGAGTTATCAAATATCCTTATAGAGTTTCTTACCTGTATTTATAGGAGACATGTTGTGTCCGAAGTAGTAGTTATCGGAATAACCGTTGGGATATGTAGAAGTCTCTTAATTAGACACCTTCTCTGAAATATAGGGAGAGTAGATAGTTATGTAATATAACCATACTTATAATAACTATTCGTGCTTTGAACTTGAATTCAAATTAGGAACGGATCTGTGTTATTCAACGGAATGTCGAAAATGTCAATTACTTGGCGAGGAGCCGAAAATATAGATTACCCAACTTGTCGATAGTCGAATGGACGAATAAGTAAAGCTTCTAGCTATCAACACTTGCCAGGCTAAGTGGATGAAAACTAACTATCAACACCTCCAATGCTAGCAAAATAGATTATCTATATGAAGTATCCTACCTTAGTGAGGATTAGAAAATAAATAATACCTCTCTTCCTGTAGTGAACCCCTATTCAGCATTCACAAGACCTAAAAAATCATTCCCATCCATTAGATCACTCATTAAACCTCAATCAAAAGAGGTCAAGGAATACATCCAATCTACTAGATTTGATTAGTGTCTTATCCCTACGAGCGATGAAGAACAGTTTATTCCTCTAAAAAATCCTCTAGAAATACCTAAGCAATGGTTAACCTAAGAATATATACACCTCTACTTTGGAGTTATGAAATTGGCATTAACCTTCCATGGTTAAAAAGGTCTCCTAGTAGTGGCTAGAATGGCATAACTTGATAAAAGATGCGTGAGGTACCAACAATCATGCATTAGTACTATTTAAACAACACTCAATGCTAGAACAATATTTGTGACATTATTTCCTAATTACAATCTATCATTTCAAGATCTAAAGCTACTAAGTACCTTGAAAGTACAAATCCAAATAACTGGAGCACCTATGGTAGCAGGCTCTATAGCTACTACTCTTCATTACCAAATTGTGTATAAGGTCTAGAACCATTCATTGGACCTGGCACTCTTAGAAAGAGGAGAAGATGCTCACACAAGCTTAATGGACTCTTCATACGTTCTTACTTGTATATTTGCATCAAAGCAACTTTCAAGACAAGAGCTTATTAAGCTCTTGCTAGAATCATAGGTAATAAGCTACTAAAGGATAGCACTTGGTTCGATCCCCATATAGTCTACAAACCCTACCTTCCTAAGAAAAAGTGATGGAACCATCACCATAAGCTTCAAGTCATAATAGGAAGAAGAAAGGTCAACTCCTAATGCCTTCCGTACCATGTTTGTGGTTAGTCTAGCAAAAACATATCAAGTGCAAAAGCTAAATAAGAAGCTTCAACAAATAGTCAAGCAATTTGGTAGTGATGGGAAACTAGTCTACTACTTCAGGTGTCTATTCAACAAACATACGTATTTTGATGATAACTGCACTTGTGATGACTGCTATGTTAACAAGCATTTTCTTGATGATGGACCACCTAAGAAGAAGGGAGGCAAAAACGGATGGAATTTCATATACTGGAAGAGGTACCAAGAGGTTGACTTAACAATAGAACCCCTTGGCCACATTTATAGCAAATGGTAGTACATAGTCTCCTATGAAGATCCATAGAAAAGAAGAATTCAAGACTTAAAGGATGAAGAGGAGACACCATCGCCAACCCCTCTAAATTGGCAACTAAAACCACAACAACAGCTAAACTAACCTTAGGATGCCTTTATGATGTCTATATGGTTCTCTAGAAGATTAAGTTAGATATATCGAAGCCAAAACTAGCAGAGTGTTATTCGACTCCCCATCCTCTAAACAAAAATAGGATGAGGATAAAAAAACTTATGCTTGAAGCCCTAAAAAAGGTATGGGCACCAAAAGTAAAAGAGGCATCAACTTCCCAAGTTTTGGAGCAACTAAACTCTCTAAAATGGGATGTCACAGGATGGATCTATCCTCTTTAGATGAAGAAACAGACACCAGAGAAGATGATTCCTTTAATGAATTTGGCTATCCATCCTTAGAGGACTTTAACTGTGAAGATAATAATGTAAATGACTTTATACAAAGTGTTCTAGAAACCTTTGTTAAACAAGAAGATCAACCTCTGTTGACATCCTCATCATGGCCCTTGCCAAAGGCTAAGGGTAAAAGGCCAACTTTACAATCCTCTCCAATTACTATATAATCAGAGGAAGCATTAGATAAGAAGTAGGGTTTCCTCCCCTTAATGAATACTAACAAGACATGGATAGGCATATTCCCAAAGAAAGGGATCTAATAGAAAGGGATGCCCATGGGAATATAAAGAAGAGTACCAAAGTAAAAGTCGTGCTTAATTGGCAAACTAATAATGCTTAAGGACAAAATTATGTACTTAAGAGAATTGGAAATAATGTTGAAAATATCTAGCATTGGATATCCTCTATAGAGAAAAGAGTGGATGAATCCTTAAAAAGGATTGCCATCCTTTAAGCACCTAGAAGAAGTCAAACATTCAATACCCAAACTAAGAATTTCACTTTCTAAATTTGTTGAACAAAAAGAAATAGAAATTAGAAAGTTAAAAATCATATTAGTATACTTGGGGAAAAAAAGAAAGGATTACCTTTTACTTTCAACATATTTACCTTGGGTATAGAGGTAAATCAGGAAGGAGATCTCCTTTATTTATGCTAGAAGAGAAAAGTTTGCTTAAGAAGAAAAGTATAGTGGAGCTAAGATACAAAAATCAAAAGGAGGCTTGTTGCTAGAAAAGGAAAGGAAAAGATGGTAGTGTCATCCGTTAACTTGAAAAGAAAAAGTAACTCCACTACTCCTTTAGACTTATACAAAACACAAGACTTGAGTAGTGATAACAATGACCTAGTCTTAAGGAAGAGTCCTAACCTCCTCAAGGTTAGAACACATGAAACTTCTACATCTAATCCCATTAGAACCTTCCTCAAAAGATATTAAGTAAACATGGTTCCTAAAATTGTCATAGTAGAAATAAAGGAAGACGGCTCAAAAGATAATCTTAATAATCAAACAGATTGTTCAATTAAAGAATCTCAATATTCTTGGAGTGAAGAAAGTTCAAAATCCTACTTAGACGACTTTAACTAAGAGTACTACTCTACCTTTGAGATTGAAGAGGATTTTAGTGAAGTAAAGCCCAATATGGGTACTGCTAGTTCATAAGAATTAAGAATTAAAGAACCACCTATTCTCATGGTGGGAAATAATGATGGAGATTTTGAGATGTGATCAGAAACTTCTAATCCATAGCCATTAGGAAATAAAAGGAGGTCATCAAAAGGGAGTCTTACCTTTACCATTAATGACATTCACTACTCTAAATGGCCTGAGATGCTCCAAGAGTTCCATACATGGTTGATAACTGGATCTTTAATAGCTACTGATCCATATGGAGTTATGACAGAGTTTGTGGTTAGGTTTATTGGAATTTTAAATGATTAGCGGAACAATGTACCTGAACAAGACTAAATAGTCTTTCTTAGATAGATAGATTTTAGCTAAATAATCATAATATTGCACTAATTCTTATTCGAAACCGGGAGGACTAATAAGAAGTAAAGAGAAAAGAGTTCTTTGAAAGAAGATGTTACTCCTATCAGAAAAAAGATTTAAACTTGCACTATAAAAAGATGGCGTAGTTGTTTTACCAACTTGAAGCATACTACACCTTGAAACCAGCATTCTTGTCATCTATCCCAAAATCAATTGCTAGAGGAATAGTAATACTCTTCATGCTCTAGAACCTAAGGATCATTGATTTTCCAATTGGAGAAATATAATAAGTGCTATATCTTGTGATTGATGAAACATACAGAAAAAGGTAGTTGTCCGAAGACTATCTCAAGGGAGGGAAATTCCTAAGCAAGATGTGCAAAAGGTCAGGCATGCAGATTAAGTGAAAGTAATCCAACAATGAGTACACCTATTTATCTAAAAAGAAAAGGCATTATAAGAAGGTTACAATAGAAAAACATTTCAAGCAAAGAGTAAATAGAGAACAAAGTGGAAACACTTTAGAAAGAAAAGCATAAAGGGAAGAAAGTCTTCTTAATGCTTCATTTGTCACAAGATAGGACATTATGCTAAATATTTCCCAACAAAAGGAGCACAAAAAATTATACAAGCAATCCCTAAGAAAACCGAGATTCAAATAGATGAAGAAGAGGACCTAGAGTCATTTTTCTTGGAAGAAGGTGAAATTACAAACAAGACTCTATTCTCTTTAAGAGTCTATTTTCCTAGCCTAAGCCTATAGTGGCTAGACTCAAGAGATGAATCATATTTTGTGCAACCACCTCAGGAAAAGGTGCTTGATGAAGTAAAAAGCATACTTCCAACTCCTTATGTTCTAGCATACATCTTTACTAGCAAGTATGCTAAAACTACTCTAGTAGTAGCATTCATTGATAGGAGAGCCATTAAAAGCATTCTCAATTTAGAAGCTCTACCTAAAGAATTCTAAGGCCTATACACAAAAACTTTTGTGATGGCCTCCAATAAAAATTTTAAGTTTATTTGAGAATCAAACCAATTAAGATAAAGTTCTTTCTCGGATGCAATATCATTACTATAGTCCATAGATCGCCATTGCCAAACAAGGGCATTATGATTGGATGGGGCATCCTATCTAAGTTGCTAGATTAAAGATAAACCTTAGTGGTGTAAGATTTAAATAAATATTTCAAGCCATATGTTGACATCCCCAAATTCTACATTGTTGGAGAAGCTACTATTTAAGAGATCATTGAGAAGCTCAAATAGGCTGCATGTGTTGAGAATCATATAGATTTTCTCAATAAATGTGAAATACATTGCAAAAGAATGAAGAATTCTTTGTATGAATCAACTTCAGAAAGAATGAAGACATCAACCCTACCAAAGCTAGTCATTTAGGAATGAATCTTAAACATGCTAAATTGGTAAAACTAGAATGTTAAAAGCTACTCTAGCAAGGATTGATAGAATCCTTAGATTCATAGGAGGCTTGTGAAGTCTTTTATGTTAATAAGCATTTTGAACAAGCAAGAGGCAAACTGAGCCTTGTAATTAATTATCAGCTATTGAATTATTTCATCTTGAATGATAAGTTTCCTATTCCTAATAGTAACTCTATTTTCTAGAATATTGCTAAGGTAAGAATTCTCTCAATCTTCAATCTCAAAGCTGGATTTTGGCAATTAGAACTATATCCTAATGATGGACATTAGATAGGATTGTGCATCTCAAATCACCATTATCAATGGCGAGTTTTACCTTCGAACTTAAGACATCCCCATTACTATTCCAAAAGGCGATGATAAGAATTTTGGAGCCAATACTCAATAGTGTTGTTATCTACATGGATCATATCTTATTGTACAGTCCAAATGAAGAAGCCCATATATGACTGTTGGAAAAATTCTATGAGACAATTATGTCTAAGGGAGTTATACTAATAGAAAGAAAGATGAAGCTCACCTAGACCAAAATGGAATTTCTAAGTGTGAAAATTAAGGATGGTTGCTATTAACTAGAGCCATCAATAGCACAAGAACTACATAAGTTCCCAAACACTAACCTTACCATAAAACAAATCCAATAATTCCTTGGGATAGTCAATTACCTCAGAGACTTTGTTCCAAAGATCTCTCAGTATACTAGCCTACTCTCTAAAATGCTAAAGATGGATAATCTAGAATGAGGAATAAACTAGACACAAGCCAATAGATTGCTAAAAGAAAAGCTTCAAAATTTGCTACCATTAAAGATTCCTTTTGAAGGAAATTTCATCCTCTAGATAGATGCTAATAACAAATATTAAGGGGCAATTCTCCTAGAAGAAAAGGATTGTAAAAGATAAGTTTGTGGCTACCGAAGTGGTAGTTTTAAGGATTTTGAAATACATTACCACTCCACATTCAAGGAGATCCTAACAAACAAATATTGTATTAAAAAACTAATATCATCTAATGGGGACACATTTCAACATAGAGATTGACATGAGCTCTTTTCTCAAGATGCTCATGTTTAAATAGAAGATTGTGCTATACCCTTAGCTAATAAGGAGGTAAGAATAGTTTTCTAAGTACTCTTATGAGGTCAAACATATCTTAGAGAGGAAAAAAAAAATATGGTTAACTTTCTCTCCAGACCTTAAGAGAAGCCTCAAGATTTGATCGAATGTCCTTCCATCCTTCCACATGTATATCACTCTTTAGGTAATTTTTGTGCATGTAATCTATTCGAATATCCCTATTTAGGTGATATTCATGCATACAAAGGAAATAATGCATCTGGGATGATTGCAATATATCACTCATACTCACCATCATCTAATCATTAATGAAGAATAATGTAGAGTATGTCTTTAGGCACTCTTTAGATTAACCATAATTGCGATACCTTATATGAATAGCGTGTGAATCGTATCCCACATGAACTATGAGAGATGTTAAGTAGTGAATAATATGTAAATACTAATTAGAAACTTATGGATTGAATGGTGTCAATGCATCCATTAATGTTTGTTGGCTTAATTATTGACTAATTTTAACCTAGATCATTACAATAACAGTTATGAAATAACATAAGTAAATTTGCAATTTTTAACACATTGATTGTTCATATTACTAAATATGGACAAATGGATAGAAAATTGCAACTAAATTTTCATAAGAAGGGTGATGAGTTGGTTACATATTAAGAGACAAAGCTTTTCATTTGTTCCTACTTTCCTATGCAAACAATGTATATTCTAACAAATGGGTTTTTTCTAGTACCAAAGTGGTGAAACAAGCCAGCTAGATATAATAGGAGATGTATACCTTCGTGTTTTCCAACTACTAAAATTGGTTAGATGTGTGCCACCAACGCAAATAGGTTCTCCTTAACTCGCGATTTATCTAATCAAACCTTAAAATCATTATATACAATCACAATTATTTTAACAGGATATGATTATTAATAGCTTTAATGAAAACTAATCATCAAAAGTAAAGATTATGATATATAATAGTAAAAATCATTTTTCTTTTGTTTTTCATTAATATTTTCTATTGTAGTTGACTACTACCATTAGTACCTAGCCATTGTTATCACATTTCATCATCATTTACCACTATAAACTTTTGTTATCTATAAAACACAATAATATTTGACAACTATAAAACTTTAACAATAAAAAATATGGAAACATATCATAATTAGGTCTATACATTGTATCAATTAGATGATCTGTAATGCCCCTAATGTTCTTTTTTTTTTTTTGGAAGTTATTACTTTATTTATTTATATAAAGGAGTGCATCATTACATCAGAGTTAAGGGGGCATACCCCTTACAAAGACCTAAGTACATAAGACATTGTCATTCATATTATATTCCTACTGCAAATTTACAAAACCAAAAACATCAGCTATTAAATAGCTTTGAACATATTTAGCGAGAATGAACAAAAAGCTCTCTTATGCCTCCATTAGATGTGCTTCCCTAACAAGCTTATCCGCTACCCTATTAATCTCCCTTGGAGCAAAAAACAACTTATATCTTTCCAACAACTTAAGTTTTTCCTTGCAAGATAACAAGGTATTAGTACAAAAAGCATTAGCACTTTCCCTTGAAAGCAATTCCATTGTAGATTGTCAATCGAGCTATATTTCTAGGTGCTTAAATTGCATTGCAAGGCTTAAGTCTATTCCTTAAAAGAAATCCCAAAGCTCAACCTCCAAAATATTTGTGTTTCCCATCTTGCATTAGTTGTTGAATGCCCAATTGCATTGAATATCACCCACAACTCCAGTTATAGTAGTTTGTTGTAGTTCGTCAAGGCGTAAGGCATCACAATTCAATTTTAACCAAGGATCTCATGGTGGGTGCCATATAAGTTCATATCTCCTATAACTTATTTTTTGTTGCCTCTTGAAGATTTTTTCTACCTAGAATTCATGAGTTAGCTACCTCTCTTGCTACCATAAATCCAAAGCATGTGCACTTAGATGATATATGTATATGTAGGTTTGCTAATATCCATAATGGAAGAGATAAACCCATATTATGGGAGACCACATTCATAAAGGAAAAATAACAAAAATCATTTAGAAAACAATAAAGAATTTTGCATCTATGATATTTTTTGTACTCTCCCTTAGCACTAAAGTTCAAGTTATTTACTGGTTTCTATTTATTTACCATCTAAATTGCAAACTTTCAATTTAAATTCATATATTATTTTTATAATTATATAATAGTATCAAAAGATGCTAGGAAAACTCACCTCCATAAAGTCAATTTAATAATTACCACTTAACAGATGTTCCACATATACTGAAACAATTACAATATGAATAAAATGAAATCATGCACAAAGGAATCGATGATACCTAATTAGATTCATTGATGACTAGATTGTCCATAACTAAATCCAACATGAGAAAGACTAAGCTCTTAGTTTGCTACCTACAAGAGTATAAACTAAAAGTTCTATGTAAAGATAGTGTGTGAAATGGATGGAACTTTAAGATATTAATTGGAAAAGCTATATAAGATAGTACTAATGTTAGGCTAATGGGTGGTGAACAAATATTAATAATATAAATCTATTACTTATGTCTAAGTAAGTCTCTTATCATATTGTGTTCTTGTAAGAACAATATACGATAATGAAGAATACATATAGATTTGATGATGGAGAAAATCCTAGACGAATGGGAAAACTAAGGATAAATCCTCTTCCTATTCTTTTAATCATTTCCAAACATTAAGTACAAAAGGAAATGTTTCGGTTTTGGGTAAAGTTTGAATTTAACAAGCTAGCTCTTAGTCCTATGTATGGTAGAAAATGACATAATGACTAATAATCGCCTGGTCCTAAATTATTTAAGAGAATAATATTTTCTTTTAGGATATCAATATCCTCTAAACAATGGAGTTGATAGTACCCTCCACTCTTAGTTTTCTATAGCTATTTGTGCCTAAACTTTAGGTTAGAAATTCAAGGCATGATTTACCAATCATAACGATTTCTAAATACATTTGAATTTGACAAGGCAATCCATTAGAAAATGCATCTAATTTAATTATACGTATATTTGATTTCAAATTTGATATTCAATCCATTCAAAAACTAAACAGGTTCAATTACAAATATATTTAATTCAAATTTAGTACTCAATCCAATTCAAAAAGTTGTAAAACCCAAGAAAATAAGAAAATAAGAAAATAAAAGGATAGGGTAGTGAAAAGTAATCATGATTTATTAAGAAGGGTAAAGGAGGCTTTATAAACCCTAAGTTTATAAACATTTATTATAACCTAAGTCTCATTTTGCACTATTACTCCACAATATACTCTTCAAAGGAACTATAGATTTGAGACTCAAGTAAGGTTTCATGAGGTGAGTATCCCCATTTTAATTATTGATTTAGATCCTACTATGAAATAAGAAGGCATGGATTTTGTTTGGATCGTGAAGTGTGGAAATTAGGTTATGGAGGATCATAACCAATGCATAAACCTCAAGCATGATTTGATGGTTTGAGTTTAAAGAAGGACCATGGGCATGATCCCCAAATGTAATCTTGTTCCTTCCCTTTTTCCTCTTATTTCTCGTTTTTTTATCAACCTAAACCATAACTAGACCTATTTTAAAACAAGTTTAGGAGTCTAAGTCAATCCTTAAACCTTAGATAAAGCTAATAAGAGGGTCTAAGAATAAGTAAGATAAGCAAACAAGTGACTTAATTAAGAATAAGTAATTTAAGAACAAAATCTAAAAGGAGTTATTCTTGTATGTACTTCAAGTGTTGACATCAAAAAGACCCTCAAGCTAGATACTTCTAATTATTGTCAAGACTAGGTATGTGGAACCTTTTCTAGCTGCTTGTGCTTGCATATCGTAGTATGACTTAACTGAATTAATCTATATACAGCTAAGTTCTTTAATGTTGCATGTACATGGCTAAGCTTAGAGGGTTGCAGTACTAGTACCCTTGAGGTGATACCTCAATTATCCATGAGGGACATTATCCTCAATGGAGTTCTCTTAGGAAATGATCTAAGGTAAATAAGATGGTGTCTGGGGTTCATAAATACTTATAGTACCAATACCAATATCCTATTGCTAGTTAGGCTAGGTAGCATTTGGAGGTAGTAATACTAATGTTCTAGTGCCGATTTAGATTGGGGTTATACTGTCAATGTCCCAACATAAGAATTGTATGAAGAGTCATGAGTTATTCTAAGTTGGAATTTAGTTGCGAATAATTTTAGGCTGTGTTATTTACTAGATAAATAAAAGATAATAAACCTATTGTTTGATATTTCTATTGCATTATTATTGTATGTGTGATCATGTGCTTAATGAATGGAATTCACATGTGCTTGTGGGTTTCCCATACTAGGCATCAGCTCATCCGTTATCTTTTTCAACCGTAAAAGCCTTAGATGCATAGGTAGATTATGATGAGTTAAGGAATGTGTATTACTATTACTAGAACGATGATATGGGAGAATACTATTACTATTATGATGATCAAGTATGAGTGTTTAAAGGAATATTGAAGGACTATAGTTTTAATTTGTTAATATTGCTATGAGATTTGGTTTAGTTGTAATGTTGAGTTTTTAGTTTCCGATTGTTTATGAGGCTTATTGTAACTTAATTGTTATATTTGAAGAATTTTATAAATTGATAGTTTTGAAGTTGTTACTTTTTAGTTACTCATTTCACCTGATGTGTTAGTAAATTCTTAAGGACAAGTGGTAGTTTGTGGTGTCTTAAGCTTAGGGTATTACAAATGGGGTAGGAGTCAATTATATATATATATATACATTTGGTTTCAAATCTCATCCTTGAAGTCATTTATAGATTCATAATTCCACTGATAATATTCTTTTGCATGGTAATCAACATCAATCCTTGCAATTTTTGAAAAAACAATGTATTGTTTGTTAGTTTAGATGTGTTGATGGTTAAATTTCAACTATGATTGTTGAGATTGCAAATAGCATGCACAAGTAACAAACATAACCTTAAGATGCATTACAAGGTATATTCGCTATGACTACTTTGATGCTTAAATAAGAGAGAATATTAAAGAGGAAAATAAATATAGAACATGAGAGAATAATGGTTTGAAGGTAGCAAACATGTGGTCTTCACCTAGTATTTATAGGCATGTGGAGTGTGCCATGTATAAAAGGTGAATCACAATCCTAAGATACCATTTAAATTCCTGTGAGAGAATCTCGAGGCTTTCCTTACCTATATGAGAGTTTGTACAAACTTTTTAAGGGGTTTGCCAAGCTCTATAGAGCTTAGACCTAGACCTAGCTAGGTCATTTATTGGGATGGAGATGCTATAACAATAAAGTAGGTTAGTTGTGTCATGAGAGGCTTGGTTTAGGCTCATGTAGTGTTGGTTTACACTTGAGAGAGTTTAGCCCATGGCCTGAAGAGGTCATCTTACACTTAAAGGCATGCATCATAGATAGCCTATTAACACTTGCTCCTCTTAAGGGGTGGTCGGCAAGGAGAGCATGCTTCTAGTAGGGGCTCTATGGTCTAAGATGAGTTATTGTACATATAGAGCCAAAGGGTGAGCTATCTTAATATGATGTTAATTTGATCTTTACGGTAAGAGAGCTATAACACTAGTCAAAGCATTTTATCTAAGTAGGTAATGGTCTAAGTTGATCTATGGGGGGATACCAAGTAGTGTGATATCTGACCTACTTTTAGGCTCTTGCCCCTTAAACCAAGCAAGTTATATTAAAGCACTTACTAGATGTGGTTTCGAATTGCTTAAAGGTTACGATAGTTAGACTAAACTATAGTGTAGGTGATTTGCAACTATTTCAAAGTGTTGGGTTTGAGATGACTTGGTTTCTCAAAAAGCTTTAGATTAACTTGTCTTGCTACGTAAATCTTAGCACATTTAATGTTAAGGACAAGTGTTAGTTGACCATTGAGTGAGTTTACATTGCAATAGCTGTGTCTAGCTTTATTTTAGCCCTTCATTTCCTTAATAAGGCACGTGGCAAAGATCCAATTATCAGGACATCTAATTAGCTATTTTCACAACAACTACCTCAGTTTCCTTACGTACGACTATATAAATAAGTTAGTCATGGTTGAAGAAAACACTTTCTCCTTTTCAATCTTTCTTGAAAACCTTCGATTGCATTTATGTTCCTTCAAACAAAAGTTATTTCCTTTCTTATAGATAGAAGGTAGAGATGGAACTTCTTTTTCCTTCTACTAAGAGAGTACAAAATGAACACATTCAAAGGGTTCCCCCACCCCACCTACAAGGTAGCAACAACGATAGGTCCTTCATGGTGGTCACTTGACTTAAGGGATGAGGATGTTTTTGGATGATAGCAAATAGGAAAAAAAATAAAAACCACATCTATTTGGAGAGGCTCTTGTGTTGGCTAATCCCAAAATAGATTGATAAGCTAATTATGTGATGCAAATATAGCAACTATAGCAGGGTATTGTAATCTCCCACCAAATTGGTAGATTGACAAACTTTAAAGAAATGATAGGATTGTGTTAAGTGTTAGGCATCAGTTCTTTATTTCTTATAAGTGTTTTGAATTTGAGTTGCTTCTTTCGCTTACAAACTTTTAGAAAGCCTTCTTTATTTACCACTAGATAAATATGAGTCAATTCCCAATATATATTGTTTATTGGTGGCATTTGAATAGATTTGTTTAGGACTTAAAATGAAGCCAACCCTTAGGTACTTCTTACCATAAAGAAGAATGGATTGGTTAAGGAATGGTATTACTTGTTGAATCGAATATAAGACACGGTTGTTTTTTGGGCTAGAATCATCAATACATGATTACGATGATTATTATATGGCTATTCAATTATAAACTAGTTTTAATTTTTAGATTGAGTGGGTAAATCCCATTAGAATGTCGCTTATTGACTTACACCCAGTGATGATAATGCTCTAAACACCATAAATAAAGTAGTAAAGAAATACATCATATTGAATGTTAAGAAGGTAGTGTAAAACCATTTTGGCTTAGTTTGAATTCCTAAAGAAGGGAGCTATTTGTCCATTAAGATAGGGGGAAGAGGCCCCTTAAGGGCTTATGTAAGGTACGATGCCACATTTAATTATTCTATAATTAATTGTTGTCTTACTTATCTTTTCTCTTATAGGTATGAATAAATTTGATAGGAACAATCTTAAAAGAGTAGCTATGACAAGAGGGAAAGAAGTTATTGCTATGAAGAAATCCCTCCAATAAGGGGTGACAAAATTGGGGCTGTTAAGGGTCTTACTACTTAGACCCTTAAAGTTGTGAAGCCGATGGTGATCAAGTTGAATTAGAAGAAGCGATCTTGAGATGAGGGTTCTACTAAACTACTAAAGGAGGCTTAAATAGAGCCCTTAAGTGGTCATAGTAGATGTAGTGCCATGGGAAGTCAATGCATAGGGTTGTTGAGTAAGCTGAAGTGTATTAAGAATAGAAGGGGGAAAAGAAGAAGTGCCCATCGTCTCAAGGAGCTTATCCCTATAGCCCAAGTTAACTAGGTTTGGTAGTCATGTGCTAGGATTTTGTCCTGATTAGGATGTGCATGAGAATGACAAAGCATTTAGGCATGGAAGATAGAGAATGAGGTAATGACCGGTATGGTCTTCCGCTAGATTTGGAGTTTATGTGAGACATCATTAATTCTAAGAAGTACGATGTGCTGGATGAATTCATTGGTGCAAGATTTTATGTGTGCATCATTCCTATCTATATTCATTGTATACTATATGCTCTTTACCTTACTAATAGTATTGTACCCCTATTAGATCCTACATAAAAGGCATTTTTATGATAACAAAATATGTGCTACAATTACAAATCAAGTTATTGAGAGTGTAGAAAAAAGTTTACACTTCAAGGAAAACTCAAGATGATCAAAATTGAGAAATAAGATAGGAAATGGGAAGAATGAATTCTAAAAAGAAATAAGGTTAGATTGAAAAACAAAGATCATAACCTAACTATGTGACTAGAAATCATAATTCATCCAGAATAACTAGAGTAGATACTGATTAGAAAATAACAAGAACATCTATTACTCAAAACGCTTTGATGTATAGGGCATAGCTCTTAATGGGTTTGTTACATACCCTAATGTGTAGCTTGTCTAAAACGTGTTGTTCTTCCTCTGGTCTTGGACATTAGAGGTAAGGAGTGTTATGAACTTGCTTATATAATAAATCGTTCATCAACATATAGTTAGCTATTTGGTATATTAGGCTCCTTGCCTCCTTTAGATCTCCAAGGATAGTGCTACACTTTAAATAGGCTAGAAGTAGATCGATCTAACATGCTCAACTGGTGTGAGCTGTATCTTCAGACACTTTTGATGTAGTTTATTAATGCTCTTGTCTAGTATATACTTGATAAGCACTCTCTTATCCTAAGTAGAGAAAGTAGTAAAAGGTAGCTTAGAGAGTTTACCTATCTTAGAATTCTCGGCTTAAAGAACTTTATTGATATTTTAAGAAGGGAACTCATTCCCAAAAGCTCGTATGACCTTGAGGTACTTAGGCATTGCCTTGTCTTTGTTAAGCATTCCCCCTTCACTTGCTAGATTACTCATTGAGAATAATAAAAGACTTATAACCTTCCCATGACAATTTCTGTTGTTAGTCTCATGCCCTTTATAAGTGCCTCATATTCAACCTTGTTATTATGAGCTAAGAATCCAAATTTCAGAGTATATCACACTTTTGTCCCATGTAGGTTTTGTAGCACCTAGACAAGGAGAGTCTACACCAAATTTTGTCTATACTCTACCTTGTGGTGGACAAGGTAAGCTTATAATTCATCGATCAATTGGATCGACAGAAGAAGGGGAGAAAGAAATTAGAAATTGGTCGGTTTCGCCCAAAAGTGAGTCCAGGAATGGCTAAAAGCATCATTAATAAGAACTAGAAGAAGACAAGAGTTGTCTAGAAGCTATTAGAAGCCAAGACTTTAGAAGTGCAATTTTGATCTTACGGTTTTGGATCAACCAACTTTGAAGCGTCCAAACTTTTTACATATGGAAAATTATAGAGCCCATAATACGTCAATAAAGATTTATTGGAGTCTACTTTGGCTTAGAGCAAATGGCTTCACTATTTAGTGATATTTTGGAAATCAAATTTGCTTGTTATAGCAAGATACCAAACTGATGACGATTCCCTTATTAATTTAGAAAAGTTTATCTTGTTTTATATTATTTCCTAATTTTATGGTAGTTAGATTTTATTCAATTTCTTTATTTATTCTAAAGCTATGAGATCATAAATAGCCCATAAAATATTTGTATTGACAATATTTTCATCAATATAAAGTTTATTTTCCACATATTTGTTTTTATCATGCTATACATTATGTCAACTTGTCCTCTTTTGTTGTATATTCTGTTAGGAATCCTACCAATATTTGTCCTTTAATGGCCTTATATGGTCAGTATTGGACATTGTATGCTCTAATCTCAAGGATGTACATAGCCATCCTTGCCAAGGCATTTGCCTTACATAGATATTTGTCACAGTAGCTTGTTAGTGAGGACTATCACCTAATGAGCTTCAAAGTAGGGTTTGAACCTTCTTATATCCTTCATTTCTTACTAAAGCTGCATAGGATTTCATAACCTAAAATTACTTTATTGGCAGCTTTCTTGTCTTAGATAAAACTTGCTTAACTCGAGTAATCATTACTTCCAAGTATGGTCTCAATATGTGCACTAATGTCTTTGCTAACATTTTATAGATGGTTGTACATAAATTGATTAGTCTAAAAGATTTGAATCAACTAGGCCCTAAGCTTTATGGGACTAAGCATAATTTCATTTGATTTATACTCTAAGGGATTATCTTTTTCACCACAATTTCCAGAATATGACTTTCAATTGACTTTCCCACAAAAGACCAAAAAGGTGTGAAGGCCATCTTCTTTAGGTTCCTTCTGTAAGCCAATACTCGTAAGGGCATTCCATATCTAAATATTGCCTATCCAACTCTAAAAGACCATTTCTAACATTTTCCTCTCTTAGGTTTTTTACGATGAAAGTTTCTTTGGATGTGTAAAAGATAGCATGGAAATGTTTAATAGTCATTTTCTTTTATCTCCTCCAAGTCATAAATTTGAGTCTCCTGTTCATGTATGGACCTAAGATCATATAACTAAGGGTAGGGCACATAGTTTAATTATGCTAATATTAAAATTATTGATAAAAAGATTAAGTTAATATTAAAATTATTGATAGAAAAAGGTTTATTATCATAATTACATTACATCTTATATATGTAAAAGAATCTTATTAATGATTTGATGTGCAATAAGGGTAAAAGCGATCGATATACTTTATAAGAAGTTAAAAAAAAATAAACTATCTTTTTATTGTGCATATATATTAAATAAAATTTATCTATTAATTTATAAAAATTATAGTAATGAATGAAACTTATGTAAGCTTTGTTTTTAATAAAAATATATTAGAAAAAATATTTAGAAAGGAAATTATAAGTAAAGCAAAAAAGAGCAAATTGATGTAGATATAAGTATTCTATTATTTCTTTTCATGATAACCTTATATAATTGTTTCTTTTATAATGCATAAAAAAATAGAATACCATTTTAAATTTATGTTATTAGGTAAGAATGATTGAAATAATACACATTTGTTTTCATAATATTAATTGAAAAAAATATAATTAACCAAGTCATATAATGTAAAGACCCTAAAAAAATAATAATAAGAGCTAAATATAAGATAGGGTAGGTTGTTGGAGTAATTAAAGATTATGACTTGGAAATACAATATCACTTAGGGTAAGCAAATGTAGTGGCAAATGCTCTTAGTAGGAAGAAACAAAGAAATCTTGCTGCTGTAATTGCTACACAACTACAGTTGTTAGAGGACATACACAGGATAGAGCTAGAGATCATAACTCATGAGGTAGGAGTAAGGTTAGCTAGCTTACGTATCTACCTAACTCTAGTAGATAGAATAAAAGTAGCATAAGTTGAAAATGCAAGTATCAAGGAGATCAAGAGTAAATTGGAATAAGGTAAGGCACTTGAGTTCCAAATTAATGATGGAGGCATTTTGAGGTATAGAACCAGATTATGTGTACTAGAAAATGTTGAGCTGAAGAGAGAAATATTTAAAGAAGCACATTACTCTGGGTATTTAATACACTCCAGGAGTACTAAAATGTATAAGGATTTAAAGCACCATTATTGGTGGAAAAATATGAAGCCAGAAATCGCAGAGTATGTGTCAACATGCCTTTCCTATCAACTTATCAAAGCAGAATACCAAAAGCCCACAGGAGAACTATAGCCTTTGCCAATACCTAAATGGAAGTAGGAGCATGCGACCATGGACCTTGTCACAGACCTCCCTAGAACCAAAGGAAAGTATGATCCAATATGGTTAATTGTTGATCGTCTTACTAAGACAGCTCATTTCATACCTATTAACATTAATTATACCTTAGGTAAGTTAACCTAGTTATACATATAGGAAATTATCAAGTTGCATGGAGTGCTTGTCTCAATAACTTCGAATAGAGATACCAGGTTTGTAAGCAAATTTTAGAGGAGCTTACAAAAAGCTTTAGGTACCAAGGTACATTTTAGTACTACTTTTCATCCTCAAACTGATGGGCAGTCTAAAAGAATGATACGGATCTTAGAGAATATGTTAAGGGCCTGTGTATTGGAATTTGGTGGAAATTGGAATGAGCACCTTCCCCTAGTTGAGTTCACCTATAATAATAGCTATCAAGTGACTATACAAGCGGCGCCATACGAAGCCCTATATGGAAGGAGATGTAGAACCCCATTGCACTGGGATGAAGTAGGAGAACGACAGTTGCTAGGACCTAAGTTAGTTTAAGAAGACATAGACAATGTGAAGTTGATCAAACAAAGTATACAAATCTTCTATATTTTTCCCTCATAACCTTATCATTCTCTTCCCATATAGCTTCTTCTTCTCCTTATCAATCTAATACCCTTATCTCTCATAATTCTCTCTTTACCAAATAAACTCTTACCTAAAAGATCATGTGAGGGCAAAATAGGTAAGAGAGTTTCTTAGTCAAGAAGAATTGTAGGATTTTTCTAATTAGGGAATTCATCTAATCACATGATATTAATGGAGGTAAGAATAATAACAATGTGAATGTGGAATTTTGGGAAACCCTAGAGTGGTTGTTGTGGATTTGAAAAAAGAACATCAATACAAAGTATCGCAATTCCTAAATTAGAGCTAAGTATGTAGATTTTTGGATTTTATTAACTTTGGTGAATGATTCACATGGTTGAAAAGGCAAATCTAGGAGTCGTTTAGTTGCGAATTATAAACAAAGAATTGAAGTTTTCTCAAGGTTTTGATATGTCGATTTGTTGCTATCATTAGTATCAATTATGAAATTTTACCAAAAATAATATAGATATATACATATATTAAAAAAATAAAACATTTTTAATAAATATATGTTATTTAAGCTCAAAAAATATACTTTAATACAACGTTTAAGCCGAGGAGATGAATAGGAAGTATTGGTTTAAACTTTACAAAAAAATAATATAGATAGATAGATAAATACTCATATAGATATAGAAGATACAAATATAGATATAGATAGATAAAAAAGATATATTTATATAGAAGATGGGGATATAAATTGATAAATGATATAGATGCAAAAGATATTATAGATTTTTTTTTTTTTTGGAAGCCTGTTAACTATAAATAACATGGAGAGAGAATATCCAAATTATATATTCAAAGATATCGAATTAAATAAAACTTATTGACTTATAATAATAAATAATAATAGGTTAAAGAATAATTTCATAATAAAAAAAATAGTAAAATAACTATGTTGGTCATAGTAACAAATCAATTAATATGAAAATATATCAGTATCTATGTATACATAAATAAATATAAATGTATAGTTCTTAAGTTTTAATCTTATATAAATGAGAAGATTAAACTTTAACCATAAGTTTTAACCTACAAAGTTACTAATATAATTTTTAGATGGTTTACCTCAAATACAAGGTACAAGGTACAAAGTACAAACAATTCAAACCAAAACCATAATTATTGGTTATAACATTAGTTTCCAATTAAGTATTGATATGTGATAAGTTTGTTATATGAATATAACAGGTTTTAATGTCAATTTTGAATCATGGAATATGGTTGCTCGGGAGCAAGGTACATAACACATATTTGTTGGTTGTGCTTACCAAGATAGAAATTTTAAATAAACTAATTAAATATTCAACTATAAAAATGTTTACTGTTTGTGTTTAGCTTAGCCTAAGGGTTTAGAGTGGTAAATCCCCAAGAGCTACCCATTGATTGATAGGTGATGTTATAAGAGTTAGAATAGATAGACTATTATTTCTTATAGTTACTGTTTATTGTTTAAGAATTAATTATTAGTTGTTAATTTGGCTTGGAGAAATATATATATAGTGACATTTGGAGATTTTAGTAATCAATCTACGGCTAATGTGTTATTGGATACAAGGGATACGCGACAAGTTATTATACCTTAAGTTCTAGAGTGTTACAACTAAAGTGGTATTAGAATAGGCCTCCTACTAGTAGATGGACGATTTAGGTCTGGTTTTAGTTTAGAAAAGAGATCCAAGAAAGGTGAGGAATGTTATTAGGGTGTGATTCCTTATATGTTTTTAAGATGGTTTATAGATAGTAAGTAGCTCAAATCATATATCGAAAAAGGGGAAAAATTTGAGCCCAATTATAAGGTCTCATAACAAAGATGTTATATATTTAATGAGGGAGATTATGATACCTTATGGTTAAGTGTCTCATGTGAATTATAGGACGATGTGATATTAATTTATAAGGTCATGGTTATGAATAACTTATCAATACAAGTTTGAAACTTTTGGTCCAAGTAATTGAAATGAAACCATTAGTATTTATTGGTTTAGCTATTCACTATCGATATTATTTATCCTTATCTCTCCTATCCTTGATCAAGTTTTGTTCTAGTTTTTATTTTTCATAACCATTCTTCTATCATTAATAAAAGATTCAGTCTCTCTTTTAAAGTTGTCTCTAATGCTATTAGAAATTCAGACGAAATTCTTGCAGCCGCTCTATGAATCCTAGAAAAGACACTTTCATGCTTTTTAGAAAAACATTTTCAGTTTCATTGTTCGCGGACATGGAGCAATCCACCAGGAACATGTTGGATGCCAGAATTATTTACAACGTGATAAAGGCTGCGGGCCTGTCAAGTTCAAGTGATCGTACGTACTACTTGTTATCATAGTTGGAGTCTTTTACAAATTCATCAATATTAAAAGCCAAAACCGGATGTCAGAGGACATACCAGCAAAGTAAGGTACCACCAACTATGTAGACATTAGCTAATTATTAAGGTGGTGAACTGAAGAGAAAATGTCATGTTGATAAAGCTTTTATACATGGAAGATTAACGTATTAATTCCTTGATTGTACTGAATGCTTAAGACATATGAGTGTGGGATTTATGATACATCTATCAAAACTTGATTATACATTGTAGAAAGGAAATAAATAAATCAAACTGTATAAAGGTTCTTGATTAGTCTTTTAACTCAACTAAGTATTTTCATGATATCCGTTAATATTTCTTATACAATAACATCTTATTCTTTTATTATTATTATTTTTAATTAAAATGAGAGAAAAGATTTAAGTTTGATTCATCCTATCAAGAAATCCACATTTATGCTTTAGGTTACAAGGTTATTGACAATAAAGTATTGATTTCGATGGATATAAATTTGATGTTTTCTCTTTCCTAATTTAGTCATTGATGATAAGTGAATGTGCAATTTTTTTTAAAAACACAATGATTGTTCATAATACAAAGTGTAGACAATTGATAGAAAATCGCTAAGTAAAATTTTCATAAGAAGGGTCATGAGTTATCCACCTATTAATAGACAAAAGCTTTTCATTTGTTCCTAATTTCCTACGCAAATTTTGTGTATATTCCAACGAATCGATTTTTTCACAAGTACAAAGTGGTAAAACAAACCAGCCAGATATAGTACCAAAATGCGCACCTTTTCTTCATGTTTTACAGCTGTTAAAACTCGGTTGACATTTACCACCACCAAAAAAACGGTTGTCCTTAACTTGAAGTTTTACGAATACGAGTTCTTTTTTTTAAAATATTACGAAAAATAGCTATTTTTTATAAAAAAAATATGAATATGATATCTTAAAAGTATATCTAGTTAATACACCTTCAATTACTTATTTTTTTTATATTGAAGGTACATCCACTACATGCGTATATACTTTCAGTATAATTCATTATAACTAAAGGCGTATACACTGAATATATCTCCAATTGTACCTTCAGTTATCTTTTTTTTCTATACTGAAGACGCATGTAGTGGATATACTTTCAGTATACTATATATATATACCTCCATCCGTGCGACCACAGTTCATTTTTGCCTATATCAATTTCTGAAATTTCTGAAATTTCCAAAACATAGAGAAAACTCGAAAAAACCCATAGTTGAAGTATCAGACCATTTCTTTACGTAAGTGTATGTTTGAAATAGGTAACAATCTATAATTTATTAGCGTGTTATTTATTTAGTTATTTTATTTTATTAATAATCAATATTATACAATTTTTATTTTTTGAAAAGAATTTGTTACATTATTGCATAGATTTCATAATCGTAGATGTACTGTAAGTTGTAAAATTTATTGTATGTTGTATAAATTTTTTTTTATTTTATTAATAATCAACATTATGCAATTTTTATTTTTGGGAAAAAATTTGTTATGTTATTACGTAGATTTCATAATCATAGATGTACCGTAAGTTGTATAAATTATTAATATTTCATAAAAATTTATTATACATTGTATAAATTTAGGATTGTTTTATATTATGGTAAATAAGTTATACGAATGTAGATATGAATAATGTTGAAATGTAAGTGGAAATTATTGTGTGTGTGTGTATATATATATATAGCCATTTTTTATTGTGTTGAGTTAAATTAGAAAGTTAAAGCTAAGTAGTTATCTTGGTGACCGCAGTTTATCGAGATGATTAAATACATTTTGTAAAGTTGTCGCTCGGTATGTAAATAAAGTTTATTATGTTATCTAAATATTCAGTTCATTGTGGCATTATTAGGGTGGAAATAGCAAATTATGTAAAAGTTATTGTCTATGCAAATGGAAATATAGTTATAGATAGTTAGGGGCCGAAAATATATATTTTTTATCTACCAAACATGTTTGTATGTATTTATAGGATAGATGGAGTCGGGACTAATTAATTCACACGTACTTGCAAGGCAGGCTAGTTACTGTTCATAGGTCATCTAGGAGGGCAGGGTGAGTAATGTCATCATCATTTCCAATCAATTCCTTTATTAAAAAGGTGTTATTTGCTAACTTGATGAATGTTTCTTTAGGAGGCGACCTAGTAAGATGTCATTACGTAAGGATGAGTGGAATATCTCTATACATCCTAGAGTAGAGCCTTACATACAGGAGGCTAGGGTTTGGGGAGTTTTACAACTCCCATTTATTCTATTGGATTGACATTTAATTACAGTACTTGTCGAGAGATGGAGGCTCGATACATATACTTTCCACCTACCTATAGAAGAGGCAATCATCATACTACAAGATGTTGAGGTCCAACTTGGACTTCCAATTTAAGGGTTCGCAGTGGTGAGTCGAATAAAGACTGATGATGAGGAGAGTTAGGGTGACATAGGGGAGAGACTGTTAGGTGTGAAGCCTGCTTGGATGAAAGGTGCTAGCTTATCCTTGATGTGGTTAAGAGAACACTTCTGAATACTTCCTCGTGGGGCCAACGATAAGACAATCCAACAGTATGCACGTGTGTACATACTCAGCTTGATGGGAGGATTTATATTTGCAGATAAATCCTCTAGCCTTATTTACTTGATATTCTTGCCAATACTAGAGGACTTCTCAGTAGCTAAGCAGTTTAATTGGGATAGCGCTTGCTTGGCATGGTTATACTGATAGTTGTGCTCTACCTAGTCATCCGACGTGCATGAGATAGGAGGGACTGTGATTCTACTACAGTTTTGGGCTTGGAATAAATTCTTACATGTTACCCCCTTTAGTCGATATGGGTTTATTATTGACGGGGATAAGCCATTAGCAACTAGATGGAGGGTAATGCGGGATACAACTCAGCATCCAATTCATGTCGTAGATGTATATCGCACTGCTTTTGATTGCAGACGACACAACAGGTATAATATTATAAGTTATCCTCTTTGTTGTTCTTTTCTTGGCCGTAAGTGATAATCATCATTGTTTGATTAGTTGTCTATTTTTATTTTCTTTTTCTTTTGCCCTTTAGGTTGTTTGGGAGCCTTATATAGAGGAGTTGCTGCGGTTACTACCTCACTTCTATTTTGTCGGACAATACATTTAGATTGCCTGAGTACCACTTATATGTTTTCACATCATTAAGTGGTGCCTTCTAGACTGTGTCATCTAGCAGTTTGGTGGATATTAGTACGTTCTACAAGAGGTTGACACCTCATGGCAGCTCTGCCAACTGGACCTCTGGGGTAAGACAGATGTTGACTAGATCAACACACACTCTTCCTATATCTAGGCTTGGGGACAGAGACATGAATTCCTAATACACATCAAGGGTCCTTGAGGGGTCGACGAGAGCTATTGGCCATAGTATAGAGAGATCACCCGGCGTTATATTATACGCTATAGAGCTGTCATTAGTCGATTGATACGTATATTTAAAATCATCCACTATTTTATTTTTTACTCATTTATACTTGCTATCATGTGTCCTAACATTTTTTTTCTTTACTTATTTTAGGTGGACTTACTGAAGAGTGTTAGACTGGTACCTGACTATCCTATAATGCGCAGTATTGCAGATGGGGCACTTAACTTTATTGAGTAGTACAATGGCCTTATCCTCTATACACAGTAAGAGAGCGTACATGAGCTATCTCACATAGACTACGGTAGAGAGCAGGGATCACCTACTAATGAAGAGATACCAGCTTCTCGTGCATCACCTAAGGGTAGAGCTAGAGTTTAAGGAGGTAAGGCTTGAGGGGTATGTTGTTAGGCAAACCTTAGTGACAATATCTCACCACATGCTTGTCATTCCGTAGACTTAGAGCATATCAGTGGGGGATACAACACATACCCTAGGTCAAATGTTGCCTCCACTTCAGGAGCTGAATCCAGCTCTAAGGTTGGATCTAGCTCATAGATGACTCTTGAGTTCCAACAACATCTTGATCTCATGACTCCATTAGCTCCTTAAAAACAATGTTCCAACCCCACACAGTCATCCATGGGTGAAGACATCACTCAGCTGCATCTGGGCCATCCAACCGACCCAGTTCCTCCTAGGGAACTTGAGCTTAATGATTTACCACCTGAGCTTACTCAAACATACGGTAGACAGGGGTATTCACTTCTTTCCAATACTATAAGGACCTTCACATTGCATAAGTGTCAATAGATATGTTTAGTCTATTGTTTTTGTTTTCTCCTTTATTTTTTCATTGTATTGATGTTGTCATTAACTGATTACAAATTTTGTATATAT
This sequence comes from Lumnitzera littorea, assembly GCA_024138015.1. Lineage (NCBI taxonomy): Eukaryota > Viridiplantae > Streptophyta > Magnoliopsida > Myrtales > Combretaceae > Lumnitzera > Lumnitzera littorea. The sequence continues at coordinate 43,977,655 of JAMXBB010000005.1, read as the reverse complement.
ACTGATTATTCGAAATACAATTCACTTTTCATCATATATTGCAATTCAATGCATGGTTTATTTATCATAATTTTACAATTTGAAATTATTTTTTCTTCTATCCAACTCGTATGATTATCGAATGATCATCCCATACGTTTATTTCTTCCTCACTTGCTATATTTGTTGAGGCGTTCTACCAATTGTGATTTTATGCAATTGATTACTGTATCAAATTTTCCATTCAATTTGTAAGTTAATGGTTAGAAGAACATTACTTTATCGTTTTGGCCAGGGGAGAATTAGTAAGCTACTCTAGTGGAAATTAAACTGAAAGTGTATCAAGTAAATGTATCTTCAGTATAAATATTTACACTGAAGGAGCATACAATCGATATGCCTTTAGTTCAAATTATGATATTGAAGGCACATTGATTGTATACGCCTTCAATTCAATTTCCACTAAAGTAGTCTACTGAAGACATATTTATTTCATGCACCTTCAGTATAAAAAACATATGTAATTGAAGGTGTATTTACTTGATACGCCTTCAGTATATCATATTCGTATTTTTTTTTAAAAAAAAAGTAGGCTTTTTTTGTAATATTTTTCGGAAAAGAAACCGTGATTAATATGGGAACTTTTACAATCCCGTCCACTATTTTAATAGGATCGATCACATCCATCATTTCACCATTCATTTATTATTTATTAGATCTAAATGGTTGAAAACACAATTAATTTAACAATTCAAATTTAATTAATATTAAATCAATAATACAATAGAGTATGATACTAGTTCCGTAAAAAATATGAACATAACTATAGAAAAATCTGATTAAAATAATGAAACCTTAAAATCACTATATACAACTTCAATCATTTCAAGAGGATATGGTTATTAATAGTCTTAACAATAACTTATGATGTAAGGTATAGATTGAGGTAGATAGTAGTAAAAATAGAGAAGTATAAATTTAGAATTCAACCTTTTGCACTTTTTATGTTTGAGTCATAAACGTTTTAAAATTTCAATTTGAGTTTTCAACATTTACTAAAACTTTCAAATAAGTCATTCATTCATTTACTATTAATTTTTCTATTAACATAACATACAATACTTTATAATTAGTCCACAAGAAAATTATAAATTTAGAACTCAATCTTTTGTATATTTTATATTTGAGTCCTAAATGTTCAAAAATTTTCTATTTGAGTCTTTGACGTTTGAAAAAATTTTCAAATAAGTCTTCCGTTAGTTTGACATTAACTTTTTGGTTAACTATAGTATCGAAAATTTTTTGATTGGTCCACATACTTTTATTAGATAACTACTATAATAAAATAATTAAAAAAATAACATAATAATAAAATGAATAATAACTTTGCAGAATTCAAGAAAATAAAAAAATAAAAAATAAAGATATATAAATGTATATACATGTATAATGTAATAAATGTATATTTATTATAATTTCAACAAAATATTTTTTTTAAATAAAAAATTAATAAAAGGAAAAAACTAGAAAATAAAAAAAAAATTATTCCAACTACCCTTTAACTTTAGAGCAACAGGATCGGCCAAAAGGAAATGGAAGATTATGATCCACATACTGAAGTAGGTCAAATCGATCCACCACTAGCTATCTTTAAAAAACAAAAAAAATGAAACTTGATTGAGTTTCCTATTGAAGTGAGTGACTACCTACGGCTAAGTATTTGGAAAAAAATAGAATGAAAGTCGTTTGGTTAGGTAACTACACATGTGCATGCATTTATTGTATTATATTATATTATATATCTTCATTATTTGATTTTGCATTTCTTTATATTGTTTCTTTTTTAAAAATTTTCCTAATTTTTTTATTATTTTGTTAATTTTTTAATTATTTTATTATAGTAATTTTTTAACAAAAATATGTGGACTAGTTAGAAAGTACCATGTACAATAGATAACGAAAAATTTAACTGAAAACTAACAAAAAACTTGTTGAAAAACTTGTCTTAAAATTATTTTAAACTTTGAAATGTTTAAAACCAATATAAGAAATGTAAAAAAGGTTATGTTCTAAATTTATATACTTCTCGTTGACTAATTAGAAAGTACCATGTCTTTTGCTGACGGAAAAATTAATAGTAACTTAATAGATGATTTGTTTAAAAAATTTTATAAACATTAAGGACTAAAATAAAAATTTTGAAATATTTATTAATCGAATAAAAAAGTTACAAAATATTGAGTGCTAAATTTGTATTTCCGCCTGGTAAAAATTATTTTCTGTTTTACTTTTTATTAATATTTTCTGTGATAGCTAATTACGATCGTTATTTTCAGTCTAGTACTGTCATATTTCATTATCTATTATTCCTATAAACTTTCAATATCTGCAAAACACAATAATATTTAATAGCTATAAAACTTTTATCATACCGATCATCGAAATGGACCATAACTGCGTCTATACATTGTACCAATTGCATGACTTACAAGGTCCCTAATATTCAAATGCTCGGAAAAATTTTCTACATAAAGTCAATCTAATAAATACCAGCTGACAGTCTTTCCTTCTACACACAAACAACTAGAATATGAATAAGACGAAAATCGTGCGCAAAAGAATCAATGCTGCCTAATTAGATTTGTTGATGACTGGATTATCTCGTATAAGTATTAGATTTACCAACAATTTTGAGACAGAAACGTCAATATATACTGGAAGACTGCTTTGACCTAAGTGATAGTGTTAATTTATCATTATCTAATTTTTTAAAAAATCTTATTACAATCACTGTAGTGTCATCATTTTCAAAAGATTTTAATAATAACAACCATTAATTTGTAAATTTAGGAAACTTTTAGAAAAAAATTAACAGGATTCAAATTATTTGTACATATTACACCTAACATGTATACTATAATGTCTTGAATTAAATTAGATGAAGTGTTGAAATGATTTTTTTTTTCCTTGTTATTTTATTTATGGTGGTATCATGGATTAGCATTGCATGAGATTTAACGTGTTCTTACTTTCAATGAGAATCTTGTGAGAATGCAAGGATGAAATAAAAAGAAACGGTTTAAAAGATTCCAATTCATTGATATTTAATTTCCCGCTTCTCGATCCAAGGAACCGGAAGAACAGTTTTTATCCTACGTTTCTCGCTCAGAATCGGAAACAATTTACATTCCAAATAATTCTAGGTCGTAGAATTAACCAACCCAGGCATATGTGTTGTATTATATTGTAAACTAAAAGAAAAAAATGAATTGCAAAAAGACATCTCAATTTTTATTGTTCCACAAACAATTAAGGGATTTCAGGAAATTAGGGTATTGTACACGTTCACATATAGATATAGGAAACTTCTAAAGATGGTTTCAATTAATGTCAAGCATACTCCAATCTTAATTGAAGTCATCACCTTCAATCGCTTGTAACGATGCGACTTACAGATGTATTTGTAATATTTTCATTTATATGATATTTTTCCTATGAACCCTAGACAGAAAAAGAAAACAACATATCTACACAAGTGGAAAAAGCAGCATACCAGTTTTCCATTTCCTATGCATTTGAGATTGTCCATAACTGAATCCAACTTGAGGAAGATCCAGCACTCTTAGTTGGTTGCCTGCAAGACAAACTAAAAAAATCCATGTAGAGAGAGTGTGTGAAATGGATGGAAACTTTAAGACGTTAATTGAAAGAGTTGTGGAAGAAAACATTCCAAAGAGGTAGCATCATCAAATGCTAAACCCATTACATTTAATGGAATGATGAGGGATAGATTAAGTTTGATTCCTCTTTTTTTTTTTTTAATATTTAGGGGAAAAAAAAAAAAAGAAAAAGAACAAGGTAGCATGTTCGAATGTCCAATAATCAAAGGCCAAAATGGCATTTATCTGCACCCGCACCTGCACCTCAACCAAAATATCCTAATTATTGTTTGTCCTTCGTATCTTTTCCACAAAATTATTAAATAAAGCAAGGAATATACTTTGTAGATATAATCCAGAAACTATTAATTATGTGTAAACAAAACATCTGAAGTTCAAAAATGCGCTTTCTTCTACCGGTGAGTGATGGTTTATAAAAGCAAAGTGCAAGTTCTTCAAAATTTATAGAAAGGAGAAAACACTTTATGAGTGTAAGATAGAACCAGCATCATGTGAATAATATCCTCGAAGGTATATTTAGTTATAGAAGCTTAAGATTGTACCAGCATCACTTTGTAATAGCTTATAGAAAAAATTTGCGACTTTCTCCCAAAAACACTGGAAGAACCAAATTGATTCAGACAACAAAGAAGTAGAGCTGATTCTAGTTACTAAAAGCAAAAGAACACGGATAAAGTAGAGAAGAAGGTAAGGTGCAGGTGCAAATGCAGAAAAAAGCTGCATCTTGGAATGCTTGTGAGCAAACACCAAAAGCATAGCCGCACAACAATGCTGACTCTCCCTCTGACCTCATTTATCTTATTGTGTTCCTGTGAGAACAATATATCTGATGATTTTCTATGAGCTGGGAATGAGGTCTATATGTAGATTCGATAATAAAGAGAATCGAGGACGAAAAAGATAACCAAGGATATATCCTCTTCCTATTCTTTTAACCATGTCCAATAACATTAACTACACGGAAGAAAAGGTTTGGATTTTGGATAATGTTTCGATTTGACAAGCCAGCACTCAGTCCCATGTATGCTTTGGTAGATAACGACATAGTGATTAATAATTGTCTGGTCCCTAAACTATTCAAGATAATAATATTTCTTTTGGGGTAGGGC